>JBBBDQ010000205.1:2907500-3010000 GCA_037127315.1 Ascarosepion bandense
TATATATACATCAGTTTATAACACTGATATTATATATATACATATATATTCGTCATCCACATACAAGCCTGTTTCGCTGTATCACAGCTCATCAGTGTGGCTAGACTTCCACTTGCTTCTGGCCGGGATCAAAACTCGACCGATTTGGTGTCAGTCGGAGTCGCTAACCCTTAAGCCATAGGCGTATGGAATCAGCAAATGGGAATTTTAGCGCGTTGTATATAAGCGGGGGTACATACACGCCAGTCGCCGAAAGAACTCAATTCATTACTGAAGAGTAATGCATAAATAGCGGAAGTGGTAACTGTTTTATTTTTAATTTTTCCTCTCGACAGAGCTCAATCGTAATGAGAGCATAATACATACATACATATATACATACATACATACATACATATATATTTTTTTTCTAAACATATGCTGTTAAATATAAGAGACAATGAATGTCTATTATGTTTAATCATGAGCCGTTCTAAACATAATAGACATTCATTGTCTCTCAAATTTAACAGTATATGTTTAGAAAATTACTTGCTGCCTCGATATACTATATATATATATATATATACGCTGAAGTCGATCTATAACTTTAATTTTTCTGTATACTGTTCGTTCTCTTTATCTTTTTCTTTCTCTTCTTTCCATTTATCAGCTGTATATATTTTTCTTTTTTTTTCACTCTTTGTTTTTTTTTTTTTTTTGAATGAGCAAGAAATCATTTTTTTTTTTTGTAGATTATCGTTACAAATGTCTATTCTCAATATGGACATGTGAGCGTCTGTGTGTAATTATTATTGGAATATTTTGAAGATTAACTGTTGTATTATTTGGGTCTGACGAGCTGCAAGGTCAGCGGCGAAATACGTATTACCCATGAAATTGTAGAATATCTAAAAATATTTTTCTAATATATATATATATATATATGCACATACATTCGTATCATATAGATTGAAATGTTATAATAGAGGGTGAGAAAACGACAAAAGAATGTAAGCAATATACGAAGCTTATAGATAAGACGAAAAGCTTATAGATAAGACGAAGCTTATAGATAAGACGAAAATATTAAAGATAATATTCATTTAAAAGTTGACAAGAGTCGAAGAAAGGCGAACAAAAAGAATAGAATAAAAAAGAAGGCGAAGAAAAAAAACGTAAAGAAGTAAGAAGAAAATTAGAATAAGAGAGAAAAATTCGAGAGGATGAATGAGTTAATTTTTATTTTTTTCGTTTTGTCTTGTTTTTGTTTAGTTTTGCTTTTTTCGGTAGTAAAGAAAATGAAAAAGAAGAAAATTCATTTCAAAATCAATTCTAAGCCCTCTGAGCGAAACTAGGGAAATCCTTAATGCAAAATGCCCAAAAAAGGATTTGCTTAAATTTTGTTTTCATTCAATCGTCATTTGGCTTTTTCCTTTTATCATTTCATAATCTTTCTTATTTTTTT
Source organism: Ascarosepion bandense (assembly GCA_037127315.1). Lineage (NCBI taxonomy): Eukaryota > Metazoa > Mollusca > Cephalopoda > Sepiida > Sepiidae > Ascarosepion > Ascarosepion bandense. Next base: position 2,908,948 of record JBBBDQ010000205.1, read on the forward strand.
TTTTCGTATATTGAAGTGAGTATTTATTTTTTACAAAACATATTTTCTTATTTTTAAGAAGTCTTACAAAAATGGCCAGTTGTAAGGAGAAAATGGAAGAGAGTCGAAAGAGAAAAAGAAGAATAAACAAAAAGTATAGGATTAGAATTACAAGTGGGGAGGATAGAGGAATAAGAGGGAGTATACTCGAGAGAAAGAGTGAGAGAGAGTGAGAAGGGGAAGTCTATTAAAAGAGAGAAGAGACAACAGGAAAGATTATAAGAATGAAGGAAATCACAATTAAATGAAAAATTTCTGCGGAAAAGAAGAAAAATGGTTACATAATGCAGTGTGGGATGTAAATAAGAAAGAAAGAAATAATAGAAAGAAAGAATAGAAAAAAAGAAAGAAAGGATAGAAAAAAGAAAGAAAGAAAATAGAAAGAAGAAAAGAAAAATAGAAAGAAAGAAAGAAAGAAAGAAAGAAAATAAAAATAAGGAAAGAAAAAAGAAAGAATAGAAAGAATAGAAACAAAGGAACAAAAATCGAAACAAAAAAGAAAAAAAAGAAAAATTGAAAGAAAGAAAAAGAAAGAAAGAAAGAAAGAAAGAAAAATAAAAAGAAGGAAAAACCGAAGGAAAGAAAATAAAAGAAAGAAAGAAAGGAAAATAGAAAGAAGGAAAGAAAGAAAAAAGAAAGAAAAATAAAACGAAAAGAAAAAGAAGGAAAGAAAAATAGAACGAAAAATAGAAAGAAAGAAAGAAAGAAAGAAAGAAAGAAAGAAAATAGAAAAAAGAAAATAGAAAGAAGGTAAGAAAATAAAAAGAATGAAAATAGAACGGAGGAAAGCAAATTAGAAAGAAAAAAGTAGAAAGAGGGAAGGAAAAATCTAAAGAAAGAAAGAGAAATAGAAAGAAGGAAAATAGAAAGAAGGAAAGAAAATAAAAAGAAAAAAGAAATTAGAAAGAGGGAAGGAAAAAATCGAAAAAAAGAAAGAAAAACAGAAAAAGGAAAGAAAAATAGAAAGAAAGAAAAAATAGAAAAAAGAAAAGAAAATAGAAAGAAAGAAAGTAAAAAAGAAAGAAAATAGAAAGAAAGAAAGTAAGAAATAGAATAAATGATAAAAATGATATATATATATATATGTATATCTGGCAGAAAAGGATATGAAGTGAGTTAAAGAAAGATTAAAGAACGAAGAATATTACAACAGAATAAAGAAAATAAAACCAGAATGGAAGAATGAGAGAAAGAGAAAATCTTTAAATGAGAGAGAGAGAGAGAGAGAGAGAGAGAGAGAGAGAGAGAGAGTAAGTGAAAACGCAGCAATAAAAGAAGAAAGAAAGAAAGGAAGAAAGAATGAAAGAAACTAATAAACAAAAAGGCAAGATAAAACAGAAAGAAAGAAAGAAAGAAAGTTCTCGAAGGAAAAGCGCAAAACGAATGATTTTTAATTAAAATTTAAAATAAGAAAGAAAGAAAGAAAGAAAGTAAGCAAGAAGTAAAAAGATCACTAAAAGAAGACAAAGGCTAACGACCAATGAAAAAAAGAGTTTGTGCGTCTATAGGACGGGCCGTCTGTTGCTTTCTCTGTTTGTAACTAATTAAAATAGTAAGGAAGAATAAGATCTCGCCAATGCGTGTTTCCAAGTTCTCTTTGTAGATATTACGCAAAAACCTTTCTCTTCGTGTTACTACCAAGAGATTCTTTGCTTTGTATTGAATCTTTTCTAAGAAACAACATGAACGAATTTAGCAGAAGAGTGTGTCGGTTAAAAAAAATGAAGAATTGATTTCTGTACGTGTATTACCCTTGGCGCACAAACGCAGACACCCACCCATATATGTTTGTCTGCGCAACACGCATGAATATGTTTCTTCTTTGTCTCATGATTGTACCTGTGCACACATATACTTATTCGTCTGTGCTCGTGTGCTTATCGACAAAGAAACGAGCAAATGAAAGGTAACTTGTATTGGTTATTTAGTAGTCTGCATGATGCACGTAGAAGCGTGCACCTAGCTTAATCATTGCAACAGCGGGCAGCGGCTTCGACGGGGCGATTTCTCATTTAGTTCTCCTCTTTTATTGGCCCGTGAGTGGCAAGGTGTTTGGCGCTGGATTATATCTAACCTCCATTGACAATTCCTGTTTCCTATGATAATTCTCCTCCTTCAGCTTCTTCTCTCGCACATCCCCGCCTGTGGAACTCGTTTCCATATTCTTGCTTTCCTGGCGGCTACAACCTCCAGGAATTTAAATGCAATGTCAATAATCATCTCCTAACCACTTGACTCTAGTTCTTTAACCACCCCGTATATCCTTTCCTTTCTCTCCACTTTTGCAACTGTCATCACACCTGTATTCCCATTCTTCTCTTGCTCGTTTCTAACTGGTTCGTCTTCTTTTTCACTCTCTTCTAATTAATCTTTTTACTCTTATGTAGCCCCCTGCATTTGTTATGTCACATCATATGACCTCGTCTGGGGCACAGATACTGATGCAGCATTTAGAAAAATGTTACGGCGTCACAAGACAGCTAAAAACTTTTAAATATATTTAGGAATATCGATTAGGACCGTGCATGAAAACGCTGAAAACTTGTCAAAATCGAGATTGCCTGTCAGTGTGGCTATTTTATAATATTACTATAAATTGTTCATTTCGCTCTACAATGTGATGTTTATGCCAGCATTTGTTTCTATGTCCCTATGAACATTCTTCCTTTGATAGCATATGACCTTATATATATATATATATATATATATATATATATATATATATATATATATATAATTATATGGTTATATCAATTTCACAATGTGATATGGAAATTTCTATGTTTCGAGATAGGTTCTCATCATCAGGCAATGTTGGTGCGGTTGTGCAGATGATTTACATTAAAATGTTTAAATGTTCATTCATTTAAATGTAAATCATCTGCACAACCACAGCAAAATTGCCTGATGATGAGACCTATCTCGAAACAGAAATTTCCATGATGCATTGTAAAATTGATATAACCATGTAATTATATTAAGCTCTATAATACTCATTATATTGAGCACTGTTTATAATAAAATAAATGCCAGAGCACTCAAAATAAAAAAAAACCTTAAGTCCTCTTCACTTGAAATATATATATATATATATATATATATATATATATATATATATTATAAATTATATTTTAGAACATAAATATTGAAACTTCAATGTCTCATCAGGCGGTGTGAAAAGTAATGGAAAGCCCTTTTCCTGATATTTGTTTAGTTTTGTTAGAGGTGTTGGTGGGGGTTAGTGATAGGGGAATAAGTCTCTGACCGATGGAATTTTTGGAGAGAGTGTTTTTTATAATATACACACACACATATATATATATATATAAGATTTCGCATTCTGAGCGCTGGTGCAAGAAAGCAACGTATATATATATATATATATATATATATATATATTGACTTTGAAAAACAGTAGCTACTCTAGCAAATACGCATCGTTCATTCAGCAATGAATTAGAACACTATCAGCTATTGGGCGTATATAATGATAATATAAGAGCTAAAAAGTCTGCCTTCTACTGAACGCCCATAGCTCAGAGGTTGAATCACCGACTGACGCCAATTCGGTCGGGTTTCAATCCAGGTTAAAAAGCAATCGGAGTCTAACCGTACTGATGAGCTGTGATACAGATAAACGGATCTGTCTGCGAATGACTATATATATATATATATATGTGTGTGTGTGTGTGTGTGTGTGTGTGTGTGTGTATACGATTTTGCATGCTGATTCCTGGTGCAAACAAAGCAATATATATATATATATATATATATATATATATATATATATATATAAGATTTTACATGTTGGGTGCTGGCACAAATAAAGCAATATATATATTCAATTTTTAAACGAGTTATTACGCTACCCAAGTTTCTACCATGAGTGGTGTCTTCAGGCGATTTTCAATAATTGATTTTACTCTTTACCATTTTTCTTTTTAAAAATATTCTTGTAACGCTGTTTTATTTGAACGCTCACGTAGCAGGAAATTTATGAACGCACAATTTTTAAATTAAAACGGATGGTGTTTTCATCCATGGTTGTATGAACCTAAGAAGAATTTTTCTTCTTGGCACAGTCTACATATTTTTCCACCGTTGTAAGGTTTAGCTGCTTTTACAATTTTTTTCTTTTTTTTTCTTTTCTTTTTTTTGGGCAGGGGACAAAGTGGATTTTGCAAGCTCATTTTTTAGAATAGAGTTTGAAGTGGTGTGGGTAGTGAAAATTATCTCAATATATTTCTCTTCTTCATTTAGATATTCAGGCCTACATATTCTAAGGGTTCTAAGGTAAAATCCTATGATTAGTCCAGATTTTATTTTCTGGTTGTGGTAGGAATATAAATTCTTTCGGTCGTTTTTGCATGTGGGTTTTCGGTGAACATTAAAATCTAATTTGTCATTGTTGTGTATTAATAAAATATCGAGGAAATGTAGACTGTTGTTTCTTTAAAATTCGTGTGTGAATTTCAGGGTGGCTTTAACCATATTAAGTTTCATTATTATGGCTAATAGGTTAGTACCATAGGGGTAAAATAAGACTGCGTCATCTATGTATTATCAGGTTTTACGTATGATATGTCTGAAAGGGCCGGATTACGAAGAATTCCATAAAGGGGTAAGCGAGAATACCACTGATAGGTGACCCCATGGGTAATCCGAATTAATGTATGTAGAAAGTTTTATTGGAAGAGAAAAAACAGTGGTTCGTAATGAATTTGCATAGCTTTACATTTTTGTGGACGGGAAGGGGAAGCGTTTCTTTGAGTTTCATAAAATGATTTTTTAGTATGTTAAAAGCATTTTCCGATAAGAATATTTGATGTCTAAACTCGTTATAAACATACGAGGGTCATTCAATAGATAAGGTGAATTTTTCGGTATAAGGACTTCTACGAGGGTCATTCAATAAATAAGGTGAATTTTTCGGTATAAGGACTTCTACGAGGGTCATTCAATAAATAAGGTGAATTCTTCGGTATAAGGATTTCTACGAGGGTCATTCAATAAATAAGGTGAATTTTTCGGAATAATACTTCTTCGAGGGTCATTCAATAAATAAGGTGAATTCATCGGTGTAAGGACTTCTACGAGGGCCATTCAATAAATAAGGTGATTTTTTTATGTATAAGGACTTCTACGAGGGTCATTCAGTAAATAAGGTGAATTTTTCGGAATAATACTTCTTCGAGGGTCATTCAATAAATAAGGTGAATTCATCGGTGTAAGGACTTCTACGAGGGCCATTCAATAAATAAGGTGATTTTTTTATGTATAAGGACTTCTACGAGGGTCATTCAGTAAATAAGGTGAATTTTTCGGAATAATACTTCTTCGAGGGTCATTCAATAAATAAGGTGAATTCATCGGTGTAAGGACTTCTACGAGGGCCATTCAATAAATAAGGTGATTTTTTTATGTATAAGGACTTCTACGAGGGTCATTCAGTAAATAAGGTGAATTTTTCGGAATAATACTTCTTCGAGGGTCATTCAATAAATAAGGTGAATTTTTCGGTATAAGGATTTCTACGAGGGCCATTCAATAAATAAGGTGATTTTTTTATGTATAAGGACTTCTACGAGGGTCATTCAGTAAATAAGTTGAATTTTTCGGTATTAGGACTTCTACGAGGGTCATTCAATAAATAAGGTGAATTTTTCGGTATAAGGACTTCTACGAGGGTCATTCAATAAATAAGGTGAATTTTTCGGTATAAGGACTTCTACGAGGGTCATTCAATAAATAAGGTGAATTTTTCGATGTAAGGACACCTACGAGGGTCCTTCAATAAATAAGTTGAATATTTCAGTATAGGGACTTCTAATACAGATAGAAGCTTACTTTTTTTTATTTTTCAACGGAGTCTCCCAGAAGTGTCACACACTTTTCCCATCTGTGCACAAGCTTCCGTGTTCCCTCAGCGTAAAAGTCTTTGGATTGATGTCTCAGCCAATTGCTCACAGCACTTTTTAACGTCATCGGTACTTTCAAACTGTGTGCCTCTCGTGAACGCCTTCAAGGGACCAAAGAGGTGAAGGTCTGAAGGGGCAAAGTCTGGGTTGTAAGGAGGATGAGGGAGCAGTTCCCAGCCCAGTTCGTTGATGGTCTGCACCATTTGGGCTGCTGTGTGAGGCCTTGCGTTGTCTTGATGCAAGACGACTCCATGACTCCTTTGAGTTTGATCAACAGATAGGCTCAAATTCTATGCAATGTCATCTACTGTCACCCTTCTGTCAGACTGAATGAGGTCAGTGATTGATTCGATCACCCCAGGAGACCTCAATTCTGTAAGTCTCCCAGGCCTGTCTTCATCCTCAACACTGCTCTGCCCTTCTTTAAACAATTTAGCCCATTTGTAGACATGTTTTTGGTTGAAACATGTAGCACCATACACAGTTGACATTCTCCTATGAATTTCAACTGGTTTGCACCCTTCAGCAACCAAAAACTTGATAATTGATCTCAGTTCAATCCTGGATCATGCGTCTTTGTCGACCATTTCTGTTAATCTCTAAAACTCTCAAAGTTTGTTTTCAATCTGCAAAAAAATTAAATTCACTTGAAAAACAAATAAAGGAAAAAAATTAAAAAGAATGTAAGCTTCTATGTTTCTTGAAATCCGTATACCGAAAAAATTCGCCTTATTTATTGAATGACCATCGTATTAGCCAAATTAATGTTTCTAATTGCTTGATATGTGTTGTGTTGATGGTGCCTTGGAACGATGTTAAGATTTTAGCAAAAGCTCTCGTTGGGTGCATTGTTAATTCTGGATATAAAGGATCTGATGGGTATGTCACGTTTATGTGTTTTGGGTAAGCCATATATTGAGGATACACTAGGGTAATATTTTGTTAATCTAAACCAACATTTACTTTCATCTTATAATATTTTCTTCTTTTATTTGTTGAAATGTTATGTTTCAATGATTATTGCTTGTTAATTGATTTGTGTGAAGATGTCGTTATTTAGGAGGGATTCTAATTTTTCAGTAAAGATGTTTGTGTCTATTATAACTATTCCGGATTCTTTTTTCCACATAAACACACACACGTGGCACACATATATTGACTAACGTTACCGTTCAACATGAACCAAAACAAACTAGCATATGCTATTATAATTATTTTATAATAGCGTATACTTGTTTTTACACAAGCATACGCTATTATAAATTTACCATAAAAATACTCCACGCACATAAATTTAAAATAATATGTATTGCTTTAATACACGTGACAAATATCTTACCAAAAAATCAACCGTAAATCACAACATCCTAGTATACACTGACTTTGTTTTACTCATTTTCATGATTTCTGAAGAAGCTTTAATAAAAGTGAAACATATTAGATTGACATAAGGTTTCATAATTGTTATTTGTCTTTATTCTTATATATATATATATATATATATATATATATAAGAAAACATTTAGGCAGACACGTTATTTCATGGTAAAGCGGAAGTATCGAACGATCATCAGTTTCCGTCTTTATTGTACAGAAGATTTTACACGAATGAAATTCGCAAATAAAGACCCCAAAAGTTATCCTACCACTGTATGTACAGGATACTCTTTTGGATTCTTCTAAATCTACACAGCATTCTTATATATATATATATATATATATATATATATATATATATATATATATATATATATCCGAGTGAGTACAGAACGAAGAAAGAAAATTTTTTCACCGTCCAAAACATTAATTTAAAAAAGTGCTCTATATGATGTATAGAGCTGTGAATATTTATTATAAATGTACAAACTTTTTTCTATATATGTCCTCTACAATCATATGTTTGGTTCAACGTTGGGTGTCCAACGTTGAAACAAACATATGATTGTAGAGGACATATATAGAAAAGCTTTTGTACATGTTCTAAAACATAATTTATAATATATATATGACAGAATAAAGAAAAAATAACAAATATGAAACCTTGAAAGCAAACACAAACACAAGATCTAACCATTCCAAAAGCATAATTAAGCACATTCACAAAGGAGTAGCGTACAGGCTATCAAAACATTCGTCAAACAAGACAATATTTGATGAAAAGAAAAAAAAAACTATGAAGATGCACTAAGAAAATCTGGCCATAAGAACATTTTAGAAGAAAGTTCTCAACCAAACAGACAAACAAAAAAATGATGATAGAAATTATCATTATCTGGTACAACCCACCATTTAGCTTCGAGGTAAAAACCAAAACAGGACAAATAGTTTTTATACAGATAAATGAATACTTTCCAAAAGCTCATAACTAAACAAACATTTTAATAGGAATACAATCAAGCTAAATTATAGCTGTACTAGTAAGTTAGAAAGTTTCATAAGAAAACAAAACGCCAGAGATTTAGATAGCATTGTACAAAACAAGATCACTAATAAAGAATGCAACAGCAGGGACAAAAATAAATGCCCACTTCAAGGACTTTGTAATACAAAAGAAGTCATTTACAAGGCAAAAGAACATGACTTAAGTAATCAAAACAAAATATATTTGGGATCAACCAAAGACACCTTTAAAACCAGGTGGTTCAATCATAAGTTTATATTTAAAACAGAAAACATAAAAAAATGCACAAAATTAGCTAGCCACGTGTGGGAGTTGAAATGAAAATATGAAAAAGACCCAGGCATTACGTAAAGTATAGCTAAAGCAGTCAAGCTTTACAACGGTGGAAAAATATGTAGACTCTGCCAGCAAGAAACGTTAGCGATTATGCCATTCCCAAACAAAAATGAATTATTGAATGACAGAACAGAAATTAAGACGAAGTGTAACCATACCAAAATTTACCTATTAGGTCCATGCAACCATGGATGAAAAATGTTATAATTTTTGTCATTATAAAAATTGAGCGTTCGAAAATTCCCCGTTACGTGAGCATTCAAAAGAATTAACCACCGTTACGTGAGCCTTCTTAAAACAAAATGGTAAACGGTAAAATCAGTTATTGCAAATCGCCCGAAGACACCACGTAGTAGAAATATAGGTCGTGTAATAACTCGTTTACAAAAGAAGAATATTTATAAGTTCTACAATATAATGGTATTGAACCCGTTTTAATACAGATCTGTACTGGTCAGATTTTATTATGAGCAAAAACTAAGTAATTAAACAATCAATCAATCAATCAATCAATCAATATATATATATATATATATATATATATATATATATATATATATATTATGAATTGTTTATGTCTTTCATGAACATAAACACCGAAACACCGAAACTGGAATTCGTTTTTGAGACGCTCATACGTCGAAAACGACGGGAGAGTCCATCATCATATCATCATATTGTGAATTAACTGTAGTGTGAGTAGACTGTAGTGTGTACGTGTATACGTACACACTACAGTCTACGACAAATTTCTGGTAGATTGTAATTTTAACATGTTCTAAACTATAATTTATAATATATATATATATATATATATATATATATATATATATATATATAAATTTATTTCATGGTATCTATATATTATTAATATTATTAAAAACTTTGTTATTACAAAACGTTGTTATATTATCATTCGGATATATATATATATATATATATATAAATTAAGGCAGATATGTTATTTCATGGTATATATATATTATTAATATTATTAAAAACTTTGTTATTACAAAACGTTATTATTATTCATTCGGATATATATATATATATATATATATATATATATATATATATATATATATATATAAATTAAGGCAGACACGTTATTTCATGGTATATATATATTATTAATATTATTAAAAACTTTGTTATTACAAAACGTTATTATTATTCATTCGGATATATATATATATATATATATATATATATATATATATATATATATATAAATTAAGGCAGACACGTTATTTCATGGTATATATATATTATTAATATTATTAAAAACTTTATTATTACAAAATGTTATTATTATTCATTTGGATATATATATATATGTGTGTGTGTGTGTGTGTTTGTGTGTGTATGTGTGTGTGTATCCGAATGAATTAAAACGAAGAAGATAATTGCAACGTTCAAAACATTAATTTAAAACAGTGCTCAATATAAAAATAGACGAATTAATATTTATTAACCATTACGTGAGGACATGTACAAGATATAAACTACCACAAAATTGTAAATTTTGTTTCAAGATTGAAAGAACATTGTTAACTACCTGATGAGATATGTTTATAATATTACTAAGGGGAAAGATTAAAGTAAATTTTCATTATTTTTTTTTGTAAATTTAATCCTTTCTAAAATATTCAAAATTTTGTTAAAAATCTTGTTTGTTTTTTGTTTTTTTTCATCAGCGGCTAACTAAATTTTTAACAGAGTTTCCATCGATAATGTAATATTACTCAACTCATTTCTTGTCCAGTGAAAAACATATTAACTTGGAACTTCTTGCAAAAATCAAATAATTGCTGGATTTAAATGAAACTTTCAAGACTTATATGCAAACGAATTACTTTTTAAATTTTTATTTTTATTTTTAGAAAATCTTGTAAAATGTTTTTTTTTTACATCTGTTACCCAATCCCTCCATGTACATTCATGAAATTTTAAGAAATTAAATTTTGCATCGAAAATGTGCTTTATGAATTGAACACAAGTCTTCTTGGGCAATGTAAATGTTGGCTGTTTTTCCGAAAATGTGAACCGTACAGTCATAAAAAAGCATGCAATAAAATTCTGATATTATTTAATTATACAAGCTTTTAATTACCTTTGAAAATTTATATATATTAAGGATATTATATTCTGAAGAAAAATCTTTTTCGATAAATATTGAATTTTTATAAGAATTGTATTCAATTTTTTAATTGTCATAATTTATAGTGTCAAAATTATTTTTAAAGTCCTTCAAAACCTTGTCGCGATTATGTTATTATGTTAATAAGTGAAACCGATATTTACTCATCAAAAATTAAAAAACAAATTCAACCCATACATTTTAATATATTTTTTGTTTTGTTTATCCGTGTTACATTAAAAGATCATGTGTTTCAGGGATTCTTTCTCTAACAAGAAAAGAAATTGGGCAATTATGTCAGTTCTGGTTAGCCATACTTAGCTTATCGCCACATCTAGCTATAACCACACGTCAATCACTTACTTCAAACATCAGAAAAATTAATGCTCTGTGTTAAAGAAATACGTTTGTTCTATAGTTCATGCTATAAACAAGTAATAATTGTGTAAAAAAGATTAATTTGACTTTAAATTTGCTAATTTAAAAAAAATAACATGTCACAGAATGATATATTTTTTGCAATATTTTTAAAACCGAAAATTAATTTTTGTTTACAAATGTATCGATCGCTCAAAAATGGTCGAAAAATTTAAAAATTATTTAAAAAATCAAAACTTTAGATTCCAATCAATGTAATTTCTTCTTGAAATACACCAGAATATTTTGCTGAATTTACTTACTTATATTTCAGTTAAAGAATGAAAGCTAAAATCAAAACTTCAAGACAACTCTTTTCAACAAAATTCATTTTAAAACTTTGCTATGGCAAATTATCGTGACAAAGTTGAGGTACTGACGATGTCTCGGAATATACGCTTCTGCCAATATTCACAACAAGACACACACACACACACACACACACACACACACACACACACACACACACACACACACACACACACACACACAACAACACACATACACACACACAACACACACACACACACACATAAATACATAATAAACAGTCAAAAAATGAAGAGCAACTAACAACCTCGAAACAAAATTTTCCTTGTAAATGACTAAAGAAATGACCGAAAGCAGCATATTTAACGAAAGATGTTTAAAAGAAAGATGGTTATATATATATATATATATATATATATATATATATATATATATATCTAATGGGTGACCATTTGGGAATACATGGTGCTGTAAATGTAAGAATCAAGAATGGTCCACCGGTCCTCCAGGTTTGGGGGTTGGGTGCAGGGCTAACAACCCTGCCCCATAAAAAATCAGTTTGTAACGGAAACAGTAACAAAAAGATACTGCCCTACACACCATTGGGTATAAAATGGTGAGATGTGATGATATATATATAAATATATTGTAACTTTTTTATTAAAATGGTTTATAAAATCATTATATCACTACACAGAAAGTAGTAGGTAGTCATTACTTTCTGCGGTAGACTGGTTGCCAGCCAAGGCTATAGAATCCAAGCTGTTCTGTTATTTAAACCATAACTGGAGGAAAGACGGATTAGAACCTCTCCCAAGGGTGTAAATGAATGCAGCGTATTCAACTGGAATTCGAACACGGCCCTCCGATTTCTCATTCCGAGCCAATATGCACTGCACCATACTAATATCGTTATCTTATACATGATAATAAAAAAAAAAACTTGTTTTATGAAAATATAAGTCTGTACATAATATGTTATGGATGCACAATGAGAATTGAACTCCTTACTACAAAACTTGCTAACTGTCGCCATGTAGCTGGCGTAGGAATTACTTAACTATGAAGAAATCAGTTGCAAAATCCAAACATGAGAGAAAACGTCCCGACGAAGAGAGGAAGACTGAGTGCGCCACCCCAAGTTCGTGCCAATACATGCAAAACGGCAAAAAAATAAAAAAAACGCAGTCGGTACATCAAAGACTTCAAAAATACACCATAGAAAAGAAAACTGAACGGGAAAAACAAGAGAAAGAAAGAGAAAGATGAAAGAATTAAAAGCAGCATATCAATAACAGGATTTGTCTTCTCCGCCGCCCACCGCACCGACTTCCGCCGATGGCGTTGAAGAATCCTCTTCACCCCTAACACACCAGCCCCTTCCATCCAAAGACGTGTAGCTCTTTTTTTTTTAATGTTTTATAATGATTCCTCTTTGTTTTTCTCTTATCTGACATTTCTTTCTGTTAGAATAGAAATTTTCTGCTACTCTGCATGATAAAACTGAGTGCATGTAGATAGAGCCGAGGTATGGGATCAGACAAGTGATAGATAGATAGATAGATAGATAGATAGATAGATAGATAGATAGATAGATAGCGAAAATTGGCATAGATAGATAGATAGATAGATAGATAGATAGATAGATAGATAGATAGATAGCGAAAATTGGCATAGATAGATAGATAGATAGATAGATAGATAGATAGATAGATAGAAAATTGGCATAGATAGATAGATAGATAGATAGATATGAACAGACTGAGATAGATAGATAGATAGATAGATAGATAGATAGATAGATAGATATGAACAGACTGAGATAGATAGATAGATAGATAGATAGATAGATAGATAGATAGATAGATAGCGAAAATTGGCATAGATAGATAGATAGATAGATAGATAGATAGATATGAACAGACTGAGATAGATAGATAGATAGATAGATAGATAGATAGATAGATAGATATGAACAGACTGAGATAGATAGATAGATAGATAGATAGATAGATAGATATGAACAGACTGAGATAGATAGATATATAGATAGATAGATAGATAGATAGATAGATATGAACAGACTGAGATAGATAGATAGATAGATAGATAGATAGATAAAAATTATCAGACAGACAGACAGACAGACAGACAGACAGACAGACAGATAGATAGATAGATAGATAGATAGATAGATAGATATGAACAGACTAGATAGATAGATAGATAGATAGATAGATAGATATGAACAGACTGTGATAGATAGATAGATAGATAGATAGATAGATAGATAGATAGATATGAACAGACTGATAGATAGATAGATAGATAGATAGATAGATAGATATGAACAGACTGAAATAGATAGATAGATAGATATGAACAGACTGTGATCGATAGATAGATAGATAGATAGATAGATATGAACAAACTCAAATAGACGGATAGCTAAAGTTCGTTATCCAAAGAAACACTATTCCTAAAAAGTCCTCAATATAAATAAGAGCTAATAATATTTATTTAGAATTTATAACATAAATATGATATAATATCACTACAAAAGTAGCCATTTTGTTTCGACACTCTCTGTGTTTTATCAAGTGAAATTATGACTTATGTTTTATATATATATATACATATATATATTACAAATCATAATTTAGAACATGTTCACATTACAATCTACAACAAAGTGGACATTTTGTTTCGACGTCGAATCATGTAATAAACGCCATTTTTTGAAGGGAGATGGAAAATTCGCCCCATTTCGACAAATTTTTGCGTGAGAGATAAAGGGGGTATGGAAAATAAGAAAACAGAATGGGGGATCGTAAAAGAGATATTGAGGGAATAAAGAACAAAAAGAGGAGAACGGGAGAGAAAGAGAGGAAACTAAAGTGATACCCATTTTTCCTTTACTAATATAAAAAAAAAACACTTTCCATTTCCCTTCAAAAATAGCGTTTACTACCTGATGAGACACTGTCTCTTCAATGTCGAAACAAAACGTACACTTTGTAGTAGATTGTAATTTGAACATGTTCTAAATTATAATATATAATAAATATTCATAGCTCTATTTCTATATTGACCACTGTTTCGAATTCATGTTTTAAACATAACGTAATTCTTAGTTTAATACGACGGTTTAATACATCATGGGATTAGCGACAAATGAATGTCAAAGACAAGGAGGAAATTTAAACGACTCACCGATTACAACCTACCTGTATAGGACATCTTCATCAACGAGGCATCCGTGTTGGGATCTTCATGTGATCTTTTGCAATTACAGGGGCTTCCGATCTATCTATCTATCTTTTATAGTGGAATATCCTGCCATCCCCGAGAATAGAATACTCTACTTTATAAAAGAAGGTAACGAGCGGTACGACAAGGGAAAAAGTCTTAGGCATTCGCGTGACTTTTCTATGACACTGTCAGCTCTCTGCTTCCGAGCAGAGAGCACGAACCCAGTCGTGGTTCCGCCGAAGGGTAGAACCCCGACTGGGGAAAAATAGACAGAGATTTTTTGGCCCGGCTATATGGCCGGGAATACCCACTATAAAATGACCATGTGTCACATCTGACATTGCGTCGGAAGGCTAGTAAATATGGAAAAAGTCTTAGGCGAAGGCATTCACTATTCGATAGTCGATTCCACTCCAACCCGTGGCTTGCCTATATGTGTATTATTGTTAATTGCACCTTAGTACAATAAATCTGTATTTCTTATTCCTGCTGTGGAGTTCCATTCTTCGACTAATTATTTTATACTGTATTCCTTTTTTTTTTATAATCATATCGCCCCAAGCATGTCTTTTTAGTGCCACTGTTTTGCAGGGGGTTACATAGGAGGAACGTTATGAGAAAGAGTGACAGGTTATAGGGGTGACAGGAAGTGGGTAAGAGAAAGATGAGAATACAGATGAGGGTGGAGTGGATGGAGAAAGGAGCATGAGAGGGAGGATAAAGAAAGAAAGAAAGAAAGAAAGAAAGAAAGAAAGAAAGAAAGAAAGAAAGAAAATAAGAATCGTAGGATTTTTTTCTATAATCATATCGCCTCAAGAAAAGCAGTTTACTGCCACTGTTGTGCAGGGGGTTACATAGGAGGAAATTTATGAGAAAGAGTGACACGTTATAGTGGGTGTTAGGAAGTGGGTAAGAAAAGGATGAGAATACTGATGAGAGTGGAGTGGATGGAGAAAGGAGCATGAGAGAGAGGATGCAAGTTAGCAAGATAGGACATGACTATTGACTTTACACTTAAATCCCTGGAGATTGTAGCTGTCGGGAAAACAAGTAAACGAAGGGAATTCCACAGCTGAATAGTGAAAAAGTGCAAGAAAAGAAGCTGATAGAGTAGAATTTGCGTTTACAATTTATTGGTTTCACAGTAAAAGGGGTGGACATAGTTACTAATCTTGTAGCTTGAATAAATTTATATAGAGAGGGCACCAATGAGCTAAGTTCATCGGAGCAGAAGCCGTGAAAGTATTTGTAGAAGAGACACAGGGAAGCCACATTGCGCCGGTGAGAAGTGTATCTGAGATGCTAAGTCGGGATCTATTACATTAGATACGTTGGATTTTGTCAAGGACACCAAGGGGGATATCATGAGCACCCGACTAGATATGGCAGCACTATCTATCTATCTATCTATCTATCTATCTATCTATCTATCTATCTATCTATCTATCTATCTATTGGGTAGGTTCGGATGGAATAATATTTCGTATCCAAAGAAACACTATTCTTAAAAAAGTGCTCAATACAAAGTAGAGCTAATAATATTTATTCAGAAATAATGGCATGAATATGTTATAATATCACTGTAGCTATTTTTTTCCACACTTCTTGTGTCTTATCAAGTGATGAGGTTTCTTTCAAGCTAAAGAGTTTTAAAAGGGTAAAAGCAAGCCAAACTTCTTTAATCAGGGAGGTATTGTTGCATAGACTGTGTGCACCAATCAGAATAAAGTAACTTCTAATTTGAAGAATATTTGGGCAGGCTCGAAAAACAATTTTTTTTTTGGGTGGGGGGCATTAATCTATCTATCTATCTATCAAACATCTGGCCCTAATGAAGCTGACGACTCAAAACTTGTGAATCTGCTAAGCTTCTAAGTTGATTTATCGCAATACTAGTAGTATAGCCAGGCGTTGCTCGGGTGTAATGAAAGCTTTAAAACTAATCCATGGTCTTGGAGCTCAGACCCTTTGGACGTTGGCATGAATGACTAAAAAGCAATAGTTGTTTACAGTTAAAGCGAAACTGTAGACTGAAAAAAATTAATGGATCTAAGTCAAATTTTGATTTGCTGGTATCGATACAAAATAAATTTTTTTCGTCGTAAACTGAATTTTGAAGACTAAGTCAGTCCTCTGAGTAAATGGTATCATGGCTAAGACTAACAACTACAATTATTCCTATTTAGAGCCAAACCCGAAGCAAAAACTAAAATAAAAGGGCTGAAAAAATACAGACATACAGGCAGATAAACAGATACGCACACAAACATCTTGCTTTTATATATATATATATATATATATATATATATATTATCGATTTTCTGCACTATTGTAAGAACTGCAACATTGAAACTTCTGAATATCGTTTCTCATGTCTTTGTCTGTGAGTGCATGAAATTTGATTAAAATCGGACCAATCCTTCTATAACCCGATTTTTTCGATTATCGATTTTTCAATTCTTATCGGGGGTGCCTCGACATAAAAACTAGCTAAGAACACTCGCAGATGTTTATAGTACAACTGTATAAATTTTCAAGTAAATCGGTTCAGCCGTTTCGGAGTCTATAAGTAACGGACACACACACACAGATAATATTCCATTTATTATATAATTGCAATATATATCAATGGTTATATGTTGATTATTTGTGCCAGACTTCTTCATGGTCTTGAATGGATTTTTTGTATTACATCTGGATATTACTTATGGTTTTTCATTTAGTAATTTTTTTTTGTTCTAGAAATAATATTATTGCTAACTTTTTCTTTTTGCCACAATCTGCAGATATCACCACTGTTTTAGGATCATACAAACCTGGACGGAAGTTTTTAAAATACCTAAGTCCTCTCTAAACTTCCAGTCGTGCGTTCGTAAAAAAGTCACTGTTGTATGCTTGAAAACGTTTGAAAAAATACAGGATGGTTGAAACCAAGGTTGCATAAATAACTGGTTTATTCATAATATATATATATATATATATATATATATATATATATATATATATATATATTTGTAAGAAAGTGACAGAACACGTAGATTTTAAACCCACTGTTCAAGCATTTACTTTTATAAAGAGTGCTCAATACAGAGTAGAGATTTATATTGTAGTAGTTGTTACAATGATTTATAAATGCATAGTAACACTACAAAAAAATTCTCATGTTTCAGAGCACAAGTGCCCTTCTTCTGGTGATTAGTGGAAATGAAAATAAAATAGTGGAAACGATTCATTCTTCGGAATGTGATGTGTAAGTGATGTGTGGGATGGGAATTTAGTATGTCTAAGACGGTCTGTCGGCAGTTTGTAACCATAGAGATACGGATTTGGGTTAGGAGAAGAGGTCTGGGTAGTTTAGTTTTGGACAGATCTCTTTTTAGTTTTGTCTAGGTAATTCTTTTAGTGGGATGTTGGGTTTTTTAAAATAGGTAAGCACTTTTTATTGTACTACTATCTATGAGTGGATGGACTGGAGTGACTTTTTCGTGTTGTATGGGTTTATTTTATTTTATTAATATAATTTTCGTTTTTTTATTTTGTGGATTAAACATGGATATTAATTAACTTTTGGAGAGGAATGTGAATGATGTATTTAGTGGGGCCATATAATACTTCAAATAGGTAAATAATTTTAACTTTAAGTTGAATTTTATATTAGAGCACGAGTTATGACTAATACTTTTGGTTAATTAAATTTTAACAAAAATATTTTCGGTGTTTACATAACATTGCTAATTCATCCCTACAGTTCAATAGATCACCATTGTTGGGATACATTAGAATGTGCAGCTTTTCACTTAGGAATAAAGGGCAGATGTAGTTAAACGAGTTACAGATTCTAGTTTTTCCAGGATTTTCCATTTTATCTTGGGTGTCTTACTTGTGTCCTTTAATTTCCAAAAATATGCAGAAAGGGAAGTTTGGTTTCGATACATGTTGATTTTGAATAAAGTTAAGTGCATATACCAGCGTTGCTTAAAATTGTTCTTTGTAGATCCGATATAGACTTTATTTACTATATATATATATATATATATATATATATATATATATATATATATATATGTCAGATTAAATAAATTGCAAACAATATGTTTGCTTATTTTTAATAAAATACTCACGGATAATCTTTCGCATATTACAATCAAAAGATGTCAGAAATGAGCTGTAACGTTGACAGATGTTATTTTCATTAATTTCTTAAAGTACTCAAGTACATTCAGTCTCTTTCTGAGGTCATATTCAGGGGTGTGAGTTATGGTAACAAATTATATTTGTTGTATATATTTGTTATATATATTTGTTATTTATATTTGAGACTACAACTGTTAGTTACACTCTCAACTATAAGTGTGAATGCCCTAACTACTACAATATTATCACTTATACACAACTTAATTAACCGAGCACATATCAACTCCTCCACAAAAAATATATTTTACTCTGAATTAAAAATATTAAGCAGACTCTCATTAAAAATGACTTCTCAAACCACATTGTAGATGAAAAAATAAGACGATATTTCAAAAACCCCAGTAAACATCAAACAAAATATGGTATTTCTACAAAAGACCCTAAACATTTCAAACTCTTCTGTTGCAACCAGATGCATGATAACTACAAACACGATGAGAAAATAATAAAACATCTCATTCGTATTAATATATCTCCCGTTGATCCTTATAAAAAATTAAAATTAATAATATATTATAAAAGGTACAATACTACTGATTTGATTGTCCGTAATAACTCCTCCCCAATAACTTATGTGTTACATAAAACTAACATTATATATCAATTCAAATGTCCCTTGGGAGAATATATCTCTGACAAAAAACAAATATATATGCTGGATTTACAACAACAACATTAACTGGACGTCTTACGTTACATTTGTCCGACCATTCATCCATTTGTAGATATCTACCACATTCCTGGCTACATTCACAAAATAAAAAATAATAATACAACTATTCTACACCAAGAAAACTACAAAAGCACACTACAGATTCTCGAGGCAATATTCATTAAAACACTTAAGCCGACAATTAATAAAATCAGCTATGAATATTGTAGTAATGTTCTAAAATGTTTGTAAAAAGAACAGTTTTTCATGCTTTAACACGTGCATGACGATGACATTACAACATATAAAAAAATTCCATTATGGATAATTTTGACGTTCTAATGAACGCCGACAATTTGTCAACCGTTATTTTTTTTATTATCATGTGGCCCCAAGCGAGGCATGTTACTGCCAGTGATGTGCGGGGGGTTACATAGGAGGAGTTTTATGAGAAAGAGTGACAGGTTACAGTTGGTGTCAGGAGAAAAGAGCATGAGAGAGAGAGAGAGAGAGAGAGAGAGAGAGAGAGAGAGAGACAGTGTGTGTGTGTGTAAGTTAGTGCAAAAGGAGATGACTATTGACTTTACATTTGAATTCTTGAAAATTGTTGCTGTCGGGAAAGCAAGTAAGCGGAAGGGAATTCTACAGGCGGGAAGTGCGAGATAAAAAAGCTACTGGATTAGAATTTGCGTTTATAATTTATCGGTTTCACAGTAGAAGGGTGCGAGATGGTTGCTAATTTTGAGGCTCGAGGAAATTTATACATAGGGAGCATCAGTGAGCTAATTTCATCAGAGCAAAAGCCGTGTAAATACTTGTAGAAAAGACACAAGGAAGCCACACTGCGTCGGTGAGAAAGTGACTGTATCTCTAGCTGCCAAGTCGGGATTGATCTCATTATAGATTTTCTGTTAGATTTTGTCAAGGACACCTAAGTGGATAGCAGGAGCACCCTACCAGATATGGCAGCAATATTCAATGCACGGGTGGATGGTAGATTTGTGTATGTGCAGGATTGTTTCAGACAGGAAAAATTTCCTGGCCCTACAGAGAAAACCAACCTTCTTAGCCACGGATTTCCACTTGAGGTCTGATGTGGGAGTTAATCCGAGGAGGCGCAGTCTTTTACTTTCAAGGAGACTAGCCTCATCCATGCTAATGGGCGAGAGGAACGATTGTCTGTGATGGTCAATAGATAGCAGCTTCGTTTTGGAAGCATTAAAATTTACGAGCCAATTCTTACCCTAGTCCACCACAGATTGGAGCTTCTTTTTAAGCTCGGCAGCGAGGTTTGCTTTGTCAGCCTCGGCAGACTTTTGATCGAGACAAGAGTAAACCGTAGTGTCGTCAGTGTATATGCCTTCTTGGGATCCTATCACATCGTGGAAATCGTTAATATAGATAAGGAAAGGCGTGGGACCTAGAATAGAGCTTAAGGGACACCCGCGTTCGTGTGATAGTATTGGGAGGCTTGTCTGTTCAATACTACATTCATTGCACGATCTGAAAGGAATGACTGGATTAGGTCAAACAATTGTCCAGTTATACCATAGCTCCGCAGCTTGCGTAGAAGACCAGCAATCCAGACTCTGTCAAACGCTTTGGAGATGTCAAGGGCAACAATTCGGGCTTCGGCCTTCTTGTCGAGGGCATGTTGCATGTATTCAGTGATGGTCGTGAGCATATCAACAGTAGACCTGGTTATATTTGAAGCAGAAAAAAATGTACAGTAATTTTTAGCAACACAGTTTTCCGGTTACATTTGTTACCATAACTCACATCGCTGAAGTGCGATTTTCGTCACAAAATGTGGTGCGATTTTCGCTTCCAGCATGCACGCACGTATTTGCCAATACCCCACAAAAAACAAAAATAGACGGCTACTACTATCGTTCGTCCGCGAACTCCCCGTTACAACCAACGCTATTTTCATCTTTGATAATGGCTGATGTAAGCCGAAAGCTCAGAAAGGATTAAATAAAAACATGTATCAACATTGTGATTTTCTTTCCTATTTCAACGATTAAGCTTATATGAAAAAATTACATAAAATAAATCGACAAAAGTTGTTTATATTATTTAATAAAACATGCATCAATGAAATAATGCTGCCTAAATGCATACACACAATATATATATCCGCAGACAGATCTGCTTCGCTCATCAGTACGGTTAGACATCCGATTGCTTTTACCCAGAATTGAAATCCGACCGAATTGGCGTCAGTCGGCGATTCTACCTCTGAGCTCGACAGAAGGTGCAGAATTTTAGCGTATGATGTATCATACACCAGTAGTTAGAGCGCTCTAATTTATTACTGAATGAGCAATGCGTAGATGCTAGAGTAACTACTGTTTTTTCACAGTCTACCATTCTTTCAAAGTGCTCATTCAGAGTGTGAAAGCGTAAATAGTCATCCGCAGACAGATGTGTTTCGCTGTATCACAGCTCATCAGTACGGTTAGACAACCGATGGTGTTTATCCAGAATTGAAACCCGACCAAATTAGCGTCAATCGACGATTCTACCGCTGAGCTCGGTAGAAGGAGGCAGACTTTTAACGTATGATGTATCATACACCAGTAATTAGAGTGCTATATTTTTTTTAATCATATCACACCAAGCAAGGCGGTAATGCCACTGAAAAAGAGGAAGCAAGGAACCACATCCTAAACAGTCAACAAGGGATGAGCCTCTACACCTGTTCAATAGACGTGGGTGGAGTGTGAACCGGGCGATAGTTTAGTCTATCTACTCCAATTGAGGAAACAAAAAATGAAAGAAGAGTGAGAAGATGGGAAAAGAGAAAGCCGGAAACCACATCCTAAACAGGGAACAAGGGATGAGCATATTCACCTGTTCAATAGACGTGGGTGGAGTGTGAAAGTGTTTAATTGTGATATTTAGTAACAAGGTTGTTGCTTTTTCAGTATTTTATACTGATTAAAGCGTATTTTGGCAAGCGGTTTTTTATCGTAAAATGCTCGGTTTCTAGTTGGAGATAAAGCGTTGATAAGCACAGTTTGTTGCTTTAACTGAGCAGGTTCATGCTAACTTCGAAGTTTCGTGAGGACACCATAATGTTGTTCTCACTCGTCAAGCTGGTTTCCATATCAAGAGATTTGGCTCAGCCACGACATTGTTTTGATTAAACTATTCAGAAGGTACTTAATATTGTTG
This sequence comes from Ascarosepion bandense, assembly GCA_037127315.1. Classification (NCBI taxonomy): domain Eukaryota; kingdom Metazoa; phylum Mollusca; class Cephalopoda; order Sepiida; family Sepiidae; genus Ascarosepion; species Ascarosepion bandense. The sequence continues at coordinate 2,931,747 of JBBBDQ010000205.1, forward strand.
AAAGAATTTACTTTAACATTATAACTTGTAAGATATTTATTTAAGGCAAACAAGCCCTAACGAGTGAGAACATCATAACAGTGAAACTCTTATATATAAATCTAAAAGAAGCAGCTTCATGGTCAAATCCCAAAGAAAATCCTATTAATATCAATTATTAAAAATTAAATATTAAAACTGATCCAGACAGAGGGCTCAGTGTAATTAAAATTATTTATTTACAGAACCAATACACATCATATGCAAAAAATTTCAAATTTCGAAAGATCGTATGGCCATTTCAGCGATTGAAACTAGCATTACCAGTCAGTCAGTTAAGTTCCATACGTGATACAAGCTTGGGCGATCATGTCTTGAAAGAGACATGATTGAGTGGGCAGAATATTATCCAGCAGTAGGTTGCAATTACTTTCTGAGGTAGACTGGTTGCCAGGCAAGTCTATGGAGATCAATCTGTCATATTATTTAACCCATAACTGGAGGTAAGAGATGGATTAATAACTTTCCCAAGGGTATTTGTGCGTAAGTGAATGCAAGGAATTACTACTGGAATTCGAACCCGGCTCCCAGATTTCTCGTTCCGAGTTCGAATTCCAGTTGTAATTGCCTGCATTCACTTACGCACAAATACCCCTCACCAGCGGTCTTTAATATTATATGCGAATTTAAATTGCTTAAATGGCCATACGAACTTGTAAAATTTGATTTTTTATGTGCTATATATATATATATATATTTATATATATATATGTATACCAGGAAGGATATACTGCGACATCCGTCACAGAATATTATAAAAAAAACTAATCTGTGAGGAGTTCATGAACTTTTATAAAAATTTATATGTATTTTCTAAGCTTAGCTTAAACACGGCACAATTCCAAATGCATGGATCGTGATTTTCGAAGTGATTTTAGCCAAGACGTGGCACAAGGCCGTAAGTATGGGGCACCCAGTGAGAACCGAACTCATTACACATTTGTAATGCTAACACTTACATCCCGGCGAAGTGCCTATGACTTCTAGTATATGTATGTATTGAATATAAAAGCACACACACACACACACACACACACACACACACACACACACACACACACACACACACACACAATAATGTGTGTGTGTCTTTGCAATATTCGTTCGTTTTATTATAAAAAGATTCTGCCTTTTATTGACAGTATATTTACGCGCATGTGACACGTATTTTTAGTTAAAACTAAGATTTTTATCAATGTCAGGAATTAGGTTCAATCAAAATTTTTATCAAAATCAAATTTTCATTCGTACATTCGGCATTTTATCAAAATAAAACTTTTTTCGTTGACTCCATTATATTACTTTTTTTGAACTTGTTTCCTATGAAATATTTCCTTTAGAACTGATATTTTTTTTTAATGAAAGTTGAATTATTGTCAAATAGACCTTAAAGTTTACTGCTTTTATTGAAATTCTGCAAGAATTCGAATTTCGTTAAATGCTTATCGATAGATTTTAATTGATATATGAAAATTATAATTCTTATTGCAGAGTTTTATTTTATTGATTTTATTTTTATTTGCTTTTTTTTCGAAATGAATTTTTAAATGGAAAATTTAATCGATATATTAGATTTTCCCCACAATTTTCAATTCTGCAATGCTTATCTATAAACTACTGTTTACGGATACGTTTTCGCTTGACTTGACCCATAGGATAGTCATCATGCTACACATAATTGAGCTGATAACGTTCTTCTATTTATAGTTTATCGAAGGTTCGAACATATTTAAAATTATTTGTCTATATTTCTGGCATGAGGTACTGTAATTATTTACACGATTTACATTATTCAGACTGTTATCTTCATCTTTGTTGCCATATTCACCTTCAATATCTGTCTATATTTCTGAGATGAGGTATTGCAATTATTTACACTATTTCCAGTGTTCGGACTGTTGTCCTCATCTTTGTTGCCATATTCACCTTCAATATCTGTATATATTTCTGAGATGAGGTATTGCAATTATTTACACTATTTACATTGTTCGGACTGTTGTCCTCATCTTTGTTGCCATATTCACCTTCAATATCTGTATATATTTCTGGCATGAGGTACTGTAATTATTTACACTATTTACATTGTTCGGACTGTTGTCCTCATCTTTGTTGCCATATTCACCTTCAATATCTGTATATATTTCTGAGATGAGGTATTGCAATTATTTACACTATTTACATTGTTCGGACTGTTGTCCTCATCTTTGTTGCCATATTCACCTTCAATATCTGTATATATTTCTGGCATGAAGTACTGTAATTATTTACACTATTTCCAGTGTTCGGACTGTTGTCCTCATCTTTGTTGCCATATTCACCTTCAATATCTGTATATATTTCTGGCATGAAGTACTGTAATTATTTACACTATTTACAGTGTTCGGACTGTTATCCTCATCTTTGTTGCCATATTCATCTTCAATATCTGTCTATATTTCTGAGATGAGGTATTGTAATTATTTACACTATTTACATTGTTTGGACTGTTGTCCTCATCTTTGTTGCCATATTCACCTTCAATATCTGTCTATATTTCTGAGATGAGGTATTGTAATTATTTACACTATTTACATTGTTCGGACTGTTGTCCTCATCTTTATTGCCATATTCACCTTCAATATCTGTCTATATTTCTGGCATGAAGTACTGTAATTATTTACACTATTTACATTGTTCGGACTGTTGTCCTCATCTTTGTTGCCATATTCACCTTTAATATCTGTCTATATTTCTGAAATGAGGTATTGTAATTATTTACATTATTTAATGTAAATAATGACAATGTGTCAACAAAGATGCGGTCCCAACAATGTAAATAATTCTTTCAGTTTTCGTCACTGAAAAAATTCCAAAAAATATGGAACGAGAAATCGGAGAGCCGAGTTCGAATTCCAGTTGAATTCTTAGCATTCTCTTTCGTGCAAATATCCTTGGGAAAGGTATTAATCCGTCTCTTTCCACCAGTTATGGGTTAAATAACAAGACAAATTGGGTTATATAGCCTTGGCTGGCAACCAGTCTACCGCAGAATGTAATGGCAACCTACTGCGAGATAACATTCTGCCCAGTCAGTCATGTCTCTTTCGAGACATGATCGCCCAAGCGTGTATGGCGTATGAGACTTAACTGACTGACTAAATATAATAGTTGGAAACACAATTAAAACTTCTAATGGGCATAAGGTAGGGGATCGGTTTTATATTGTTATAAAGTAATAAACTGATCCCCCACTAATTACAACTTAATAATATAATATAACACTTTCCCCTCTAGTTTTGAGTCAAATAATTGCAAGCTACTGTGGGATAATCTTCTGCCTAGTTTCTCATGTCTTTAAAGAGACATGATCGCCTAAAGCGTGTGTCACGTATGGCACATAACTGACAGACTGATAGTATTAAATATCTTTATACCAACGAACATTATGAACATAAATACAACATCAATAATAATTTAAGTTTACATGCAAACTGTTGTCATCTTTTATTGTTGTTATGATAAAGTTTCGGTCATAGTTTAAATTAAAACAAGAAAATGTACTCGTAGATTAAAACAAAAATTGTTCAATCTGATCTAATCCTTGGGACCAATACGATTTTAATTTCTGATAGGAAAACAATCCTGTCTGCAAGTAAACAATTCAACAGACTCTATGCAGCAGGGTTCCCTCTATTCCATACTAGCAGTATAGCCCGGCGTTGCTCGGATGCAATGAAAGCTTTAAAACCAATCCATGGTCCTGGAGCTCAGACTCTTTGGACGTTGGCACGAAACACTAAAAAGCAATAGTTGTTTCCAGTTAAAGAGAAACCGTAGACTGAAAGAAAAATGAATGGATGTAAGTAAAATTTTGATTTCCTGGTATCGATATCAAATAAGTTTTTTCGTGGTAAACTGAAATTTGAAGACTAAATAAGTAATCTGAGTAAATTGTATCATGGTTGAGACTAAGAACTACAATTATACCTACTTAGAGCAAAACCCGAAGCAAAAACTAAAATAAAAGGTCTGAAAAGAATACAGACATACAGGCAGATAAACAGACACACACACAAACATCTTGCCTTTTATACATATATATATATTATCGATTTTATGCACTATTGTAAGAACCACAACTTTGAAACTTCTGAATATCGTTTCTTATGTCTTCGTCTATGAGTGTATCAAATTTGATTAAAATCGGACCACTCCTTCTATAACCCGATTTTTTCGATTATCGATATTTATCGGGGGTACCTCGACACAAAACCTAGCTAAGAATATTCGCAGACGCTTATAGTACAACTGTGTAAATTTTCAAGAAAATCGGTTCAGCCGTTTCGGAGTCTATAGGTAACGGACACACATACACACAGACACACACACACATTGACAAAGTTCCATTTACAAATTAGTTTAAATATATTTGTCTATCTTTTCCCCCTCGTCCGTTAGCTTTCACCTTTGCAAATTTTCTCATATTCTCTGGCCAGGCATAGACAACATAACACCACCGTGCCAGTACTTCAACTTGTAAAATTTATAAACTAAAACCCCTTCCAGTACAAATATGACTATAATAAGAGCCCTCGAAGCGAGATGCAAAACTCGCTTCTAAAAATATATGATATCAAAATTGTCTGCTGCTGTACTCTCTGAACTTTTCCATTTATTTGCCTTCTTGGGCAAAATGTCGAACTAAACCTCAGTTTTGCTAAGCACTTTTGCATGATTCCCATTCTCATATCTCTACATCTTAGGGATTTTCCGAACTCGTAATCTTTTTATCCGCATTCAAATGTCAATCGGCCGCTTGAGATTTGAAATACATTCTCTCCAGACACATACAGCCTGACGCCACAATTCTAGAACTCTACATTTTAAAAATTCTATTTCTTCAGAACCGGCTGAGCCTCATTTACATTCCAGACCGTCAAGGGAAGCCAGATACAGATTTGAGGAACAGTGCAGGTTCGTCAACATTATAAGATATGTAGATGACACAGTGCTGACAGCAGACAAAGAAAGGAAAATACAATGTCTCCTACAGAATTTAGCGAAGGAAAGCGAGAAGAAAGGGCTAAACGCAAACTACAAGAAAACTGAATGCATGGTCATCAACAAAAAGCGGAGCTCAAAATGCCGATTACGAGTCGGGATACTAGAATCAAGCAGGTGTTAAATAACTGGGAAGACGTATTGGCATGGCCAAGAATCATTCCAAAATCTAAGAAGAATATTGAGAGACAGGAAATATTTAGCTGGAAACCAAGAAAAGAGTACTCGACTGTTATGTAGCATCTGTTCTATATGGCAGCGAATTGTGGATCATCTCCTCAAAGACGAAGGAGAGACTCAAAGCAACGGTGGTTCTACTGAGGTATCAGTGTGTGTTTGTGGGGGGTCTGTGTGAGGTGTTGTTCGTTTGTTTGCGTTTGAAGAGAGCACCAGGGAGCTAAGGTCATCGTAGCAGAAGCCGTGAAAATATGTGTAGAAAAGACAGAGCGAGGGCCACATTACGTCGGTGAGAAAGTGACTGAAGTTGAGCAACCATGTCGGAATCGATTACATTGCAGATTTTCTTTTGGATTTTGTCAAGAACTCTGAGATGAATAGTAGGGACACCCGACTAGATTGACAGCAGTATTCAAAGCACGGTTGAATGGAAAATTTATATATGTGCAAGATGGATTTAGACGAGAAAAAACTAACTAGCCCTACATAGTGAACCGATCTTCCTAGCAGCAGATTTAGCTATATATATATATATATATATATATATATATATATATTAACGAAACTTGGTTATAAGCAACTGACAATTTGTAATGAATTATTTTGAACATTATTTTTACCGATACTCTTATTTAAGTAGATATTCAGGCCGGTAGATATAAATATAAAAATACTGTTTAATTAAAAACAGAATATCTACTTAAATACGAGTATCGGTAAAAATAATGTTCAAAATATATATATATATCGCTCATTCAGTGAAATGAATTAGAGCGCCCTAGCTGTTGGGCGCGTATAATGATATGCGCTAAAAAGTCTGCCTACTTCCACCGAACGCCCATAGCCCAGGGGTAGAGTCGTAAAAGCAATCGGAGTCTAACCGTACTGATGAGCTGTGATAAGGCGAAACAGATCTGTTTGCGGATGACAATACACACTATATATAGCGAAGGAAAGGGAACAGAACGGACTAAACGCAAACTACAAGAAAACTGAATACATGGTCATCAACAAAAAGTGGGACTCAAAATACCAATTACGAGTCGGGATACTAAAATCAAGCAGATGCAGAAGTCGTATCGACATGAAAAGATTACTGGACTGTAATATGAAATCTGTTCAATATGGTAGCGAATTGTGGATAATTTCCTCAAAGATGAAGGAGAGACTCAAAGCTACAGTGGTTCTACTGCGGTATCAGTGTGTGTTTGTGGTGGGGTCTGTGTGAGGTGTTGTTCGTTTGTTTGCGTTTGTAGAGATCGATGTAATTCTTTTTGAATTAGAAATTCTTTCCTCGCGATATGTACGGCTTTCATTTTTGCCTGACAAGGTTAAACTTAATATCCCCTACATATAATGGTTTCGATAGCCACGAAGAATTTCATTGTTGTCACCTGGTGTCAGAACAAACTAATCTAATAAAATATCCATGATCACTTGCCCCAGAGACCTACATATCACCTTCTTCTAGTAAACTTTGATTAGACTGAAAGATTCGAATTTCAATGGATGCTTCACAACAGATTGTGAATGTACGCGAGTTATTAAAGGCGGACAAATGTGACACCAACAGGTAGGAGAGGAAAGCATTTGGTCCTAGGCTCTAAGTTCTCGGTTTAGCATTCTCTCACGGGATAATAGGCTGGTGTCTGAAAGCTTCGGTTCGGAAAAATGTGTTTAATCTCCGGACTGGGTAGCAGAAACTCAGATTGAGTAGAAACAGTGTGAGCAGTAACTGGGTAATACCGAAAAGAACAAGGAGTTATCCCAGTAGCAAGAACAATCTCAGACAGTTAAGTGCCATACGTGATACACGCTTTGGGCGATCATGTCTCGAAAGAGACATGACTGACTGAGCAGAAGATTTTCTATCCTGCTCTTTAAACTATAGCTGAAGGGAGAAGAGACGGATTGTATTAATAAGTGGTGATTTGTGGGGGATCAGTTTATTACTTAATAACAATAGAAAACTGATCCCCCACATTTTGCCCAGTAGAAGTTTTACTTGTTTCCAACAATTATCTTCAGTCAGTCAGTTAAGTGCCATATGTAATACACACTTTGGACGATCATGTCTCGAAAGTGACATGACTGACTGGGCAGAAGATTTTCTATCCTGCTCTTTTAACTATAGCTGAAGGGAGAAGAGACGGATTGTATTGATAAGTTGTAATTAGTGGGGGATCAGTTTATTACTTAATAACAATAGAAAACTGATCCCCCACATTTTGCCCAGTAGAAGTTTTACTTGTTTCCAACAATTATCTTCAGTCAGTCAGTTAAGTGCCATATGTAATACACACTTTGGACGATCATGTCTCGAAAGTGACATGACTGACTGGGCAGAAGATTTTCTATCCTGCTCTTTAAACTATAGCTGAAGGGAGAAGAGACGGATTGTATTAATAAGTGGTGATTTGTGGGGGATCAGTTTATTACTTAATAACAATAAAAAACTGATCCCCCACTTTTTGTCCAGTAGAAGCTTTACTTGTTTCTAACTATTATCTTCATTCAGTCAGTTAAGTGCCATACGTGATACACGCTTTGGACGATCATGTTTCGAAAACAATCATGACTAAATAGGCAGAATATTTTCCAGTAGTAGGTTGCTATTACTTTTTACAGTAGACTGGTTGCCAACCAAGGCTACAGAAGCCAATAGCTGGAGGGAGAAGAGGTGGATTAACACCTTTCCCAAGGCATTTGCGCCTAAGTGAATGCAACGAAAATGTATTAATCATTGTGATAGGTCCATCTCTTTCCTCCAGATATGGATTAAATAACAGAAATTAGGTTCTATAGCTTCGGTCAGCAACAGGTCTACCGCAGAAAGTAATGGGAACTTTCTACGGGAAACTTTGTCCAGTTAGTCATGTCTTTTTCGAGATATGATCGCCCGAGCGTGTATCACTTAACTGATGTGGCCTTATGCCAGACTAAACTTAGGTGAATAAATCTTTATGAAGAAATGTGTCTAAAAAGAAAGAAATGCAGGTATTTGGATTAGATGTTTTAGAAGAGAAGAGAAAGAGACAAACGCAAGAGAAGGAAAAAATAAAAACTTTAATAGAAAGGGAAATGTATTCCAGCTGAAAAAAACAAAAAAAAAACAAAAAAAAAAAACAGAAAAACTGTATCCCTCCTGAAATAGCGGAAGGAATCTTCACATACCTTGAACAAATAAGAAAAAAAAAAAGAGGGGAAAAAGGCTACAGGAAAAAAATAATCTTAATTCAATTTGCATGAAAACACGCAAAGTAGAATCCAGTAAGCTTTTATCGTTCATTTAATTGAATATGATTCTCAGGTTTTGTAATTATTTCTTATTTTATAAATCTATTTACGGTAAAATTGTTACCGCATTCATTCTGTTATAAGATTGCGTGACGTAGGACTGGGACGCGAGTCTATTAAGACATATGATAATAACGGACAGATTCACGTACAAGCAAACCAAGTTGAAAATGTTTTCTCACGCATGCGCACAACAATGCGCAGGCAATTTGCGCAGACCTCTACAAATGTGAATTTCTCAGATTATTAAATGCACACACACACACACACACACACACACACACACACACACTCATATATATATATATATATATAGAGAGAGAGAGAGAGAGAGAGAAAGAAAAAGAGATAGAGGATTGTGCGATGGTAAATTGTCGCAATTTTATATTTCTAATTTTATGAATCCGCATTGTTTGTTTTTTATTTTGTCGACTGCGCAGTATAGTAGGGTCAGTTGGACACTGTCTTTGAGAAAAAAGAATACAATGACGCAGTTCACTCCGCTAGAAATATGAAAAAACCAGTTTGTATCGTTTGGACAATTGCACCGGAAGGTCTAATACGAACAGAGTTTTTTGTTGTCAATCTGAAAAATAGTGCAGAGAACTGAATCTAATGGTGATTACGAAGAATGTCTATAAGTAGTGAATCTGATCATGTGACCGGCTCCAGTGAGCATTTTCACTTCTACGTGTGAAAAAACGTCATATATGAATTTTCCATCTCCAATCTAATCAGGATCCAGAAGTTTACTTTTCACACTGACTTGTGAAATTTGCTTTAGTTTGAGTTTTCCTAAAATGTTTTTAGTCGTGGTCTGGGGTTTTCCAGAATGCTTTTAGTCGTTTGGATCCGATTTTTCGGGTGTGCAATTTTACTCTGTGTGTTTTAGTTAGTTGATGGATGATATAGTATTTGTATCCTATATTTGTTAATGAGGGCCTAAGACTCTACATGGGTGGGTGGCTACATACCTCTTCTGGTTTGTTTCCTAAAGTAAATAAACTTAAACAATCGACATATTTATTTAAATTTATTTGAACATTATATGAATGTTGTAAGTAATTAAGTACTTGTATATTTACGGTTTATTTCGATTTTGTTAAAGCATGAAATCTTATGTGATCGAGTGGTAAGACACATCAGGTGTAATGACGGCTTCTCCCCAGTATATGGTAGACGTAGTTTCGAATCCTGCCCGAATATTTTTACAAGAGTTCTCGAATATTCAAGTCGGTGGATATATATATATATCTATATATCTATCTATCTATATATATATATATATATATATATATATATATTAATGCATGCTTCATTAAATAATATAGACAATTTTTTTTTCATAATCTCTGATAAGCTTAAAAGCATTATCATTAAATGAAGAAAGAAAATTACAATACTGATTCATAATTTTTTAATCATCCAATTTAAGCTTTTATTGCAAATCGCTAACCGGGGGAGAAGAATCATTGCGAATATATATATATATATAGCTTTTGAGATTTGAAAAAGAAATCACTCGACCGGAGTTCGAGAGAGAGGGAAAACTTACTTGCCCCAAAATCATTTTACTCGACCGACTCTATTTTCTTAACTGTCGCCTTGCGTAAACACAGCATAAATCGCTGACGGAAAACAAAAAATGAAATTTTAATTACAATTTCGAACGTGTTAGAAATGATTTAAAATATTTAAAAAAATACCAACAACAAAATTTGATATTTATCTTAATAACATAAACATTTTGATGATAAAACATTGTTTTTATTAACTTTGGGCCCCTTAAACATCATGATATGCTGATTTTTTTTTCTTTTTAGGCAATTGAGTGGAGGTACCTAAATTTGTAGTTTCTTTCTTCTGTTTCACTACAACCTCCATCTCATAAATGATAAAAAAAAACAAATCTAATTTTCTCAATGATTTTGTATAAAAATTACTTACTTGTATAATTTGTTTTTCTGTGCGTGGTTGAAAGAAGTTTGCGTATTTTTTTTTTCTTTCTTTCAAATTTTCGTTTTTCCTTTTTGTAAGCGGGGAAGAAAATATAGATGTTGAATCAAGGATAATATTTTTCCAAACGAGTTTCTAAAAATCTGTGAGCGTCTTTAATCTTGGCAACAGAGACATTTTGGATCCAATTTGAAAGCGTTAATTAAACGAATGTTGACACTGACCGGGACGATAAAAGCGATAACAAAGAATTCAATAATGTCATTGTAGGTCATTCTAATTAACTTTTGAAACTTCCATAGCAAACTTTTGGTTTCTAAAAGTAATTAGATTTCTTTTTTCTCTATTTAAAGAGAAATATTTCATTGCGAGATTTTTAATCGACCGCGGGCGAGTAAAGCAATAAACTTTAACCACTCTATTAAGTTTTTAATCGACTGAGTCGATCGGGCGAGTGAAATCTCAATGGCTGTATATATATATATATATTTCAAAGTACTGTTTAATTGTAGAAACGCAGACTATCCACTCAAATACAAATATTCATTAAAAATAAAATTCAAACAAATTTAAATGAAATATGACAGTTAATACCATTTCTTAAGATCTTGTAATATATATATATTTACGCATTAAGGCAGAAAAATTTCTTTTAGACATGTCATGTTAAATAAATTGCAAACATTGTGCCTGCTTATTTTTAATATAATCCGTTCATACTCACAGATAATCTTTCGCGTACTAGATGTCAGAAATGAGCCGTAACGTTGACAGATGTCATCATTCATTTCTTAAGGTACCCAAGTACATTCACTCTAGATCATCTTCAGGGTTGTGAGTTATGGTAACAAAAAATAAACGCAAAAACTCTGTTGCTAAAAATTACTGTATGCTTTAAATATAACGGTTTACGAATTGCTAGCGTTCATTAGAGCGTGGAAAATAATCCAAAATGGAATCTTTTTATATGTTGTAATGTCATGGTCATGCACGTGTTAAAGCATGAAAGAACTGTTCTTTTTACAATCATTTTAGAACATTACTCCAGTATTCATAGCTGAGTCTATTAATTAATTGACTACACCATCAATTTAGACTAAAAAATCAAAACAATTTCTCAAGGTGCCCAAGTACTTTCAAACTCTTTCCGAGATCATATTTAGGGGTGTGAGTTGTGGTAACAAATATAAGCGGAAAACTATATTGCTAAAAATTACTGTACATTTTTTTCTGCTCCAAATATAACGGTGGACAATTTGCTAGAGTTCATTAGAAGGTGAAAATTATCAAAAATGGAATTTTTTTTATTTGTTATTTCATGGTCATGCACGTGTTAAAGCATGAAAACAATGTTCATTCTATAAACATTTTTGAACATTACTACAATATTCATAGCTGATTTTATTAATTGACGGCTGAAGTGTTTTAATGAATATTGCCTCGAGAATCTGTAGTTTTCTTTTGTTGTTTTCTTGGTGTAGGATTGTTTTGTTATCGATCATTATTTTTTTATATTGCGAATGTTGACAGGAATGTTGTTGTAGATATCGAGAAATGGATGGTCAGACAAATGTAATGTAAAACGTCTGTTTAATGTAGTTGTTGTAAATTCGAAGTATATATATTTTTATATATTTTTATATATTTGTTTGTTTGTTCGAAAATTTCTTTGCAAATACCGACGAAGAATATGAACGATCCTTCATAAATAATTACGCAGAGACGCGCGCAGACGCACATATATACACAAAGACTATTGTCTTCATCTTGGTTGCTATTTGTACGACGTTTCAGCCGTTGAAGAAGGCCGGAGACTACAATGACCGAAACGTTGTACAAATGGCAACTAAGATGAGGACAATAGTCCGAATAATGTAAACAGTGTAAATAAAGTTAACGAAAAAGCTTAGACAGATAGATAGATAGATAGATAGATAGATAGATAGATAGATAGATAGATAGATATGAACAGACTGTGATAGATAGATAGATAGATATGAACAGACTGTGATAGATAGATAGATAGATAGATAGATAGATATGAACAGACTGTGATAGATAGATAGATAGATAGATAGATATGAACAGACTGTGATAGATAGATAGATAGATAGATAGATAGATAGATATGAACAGACTGAGATGAGATAGATAGATAGATAGATAGATAGATAGATAGATAGATAGATAGATAGATAGATAGATTCTGTGTCTTCTTCTATGTGCCCTGTCTTTTCAGTACGTAGGTGATCATGCCATTTAGCATCTCCCTATCCCTGGTAGCTCTTAACACGCCTTCTCCTGTTACACCACGAAACCCTCGTTCCATCATCCACCTGATTAGGTTCCTTTAAATATGTTATCCGCTGTTTTCCCCTGTCTCCTTTTTCCCTCTATATGGCCTGTTACTATCAGGTACTCTAAGCAACTCTTTTCTCATTGCAGGTCCCACAAACTCATCTTGATGATCAGTTTTAATTTCCTTTTCGTCTCCATCCTTTCCAAAACCTCATCATTGCTCACATGCTCGATCCATGATATCCGCAGTATCCTTCTGTAGAACCACATTTCAGTTGCTGCAAGTTTTTGCTGCATCTTTAATGATATTGTCCAGCATTCACTGCCATATTAAAGAACTGATATCACATAGCAATCCACTACTCTCTTCTTTGTTTCTAGTAAAAGATTCCTGTCTCTTAATACTTTACATAGCTTCTGGAACGCGTCTTTCGCCATGCTAATTGTCCTTCGGATCTTTGTGTCGCATTTTCCGTCTTCTGTTTTAACACTTCCCAGGTATTTACATTTTTGTACCTGCTTGATATTAGTGTCCCTCACCTGTATTTGGCATTTTGGGCTCCCCTTTTTCTGATGACCATGCAATCGGTTTTCTTGCAGTTTATTTGTAGATAGATAGATAGATAGTTAGATAGATATGAACAGACTGGGATAGATAGATAGATAGATAGATAGATAGATAGATAGATAGATAGATATGAACAGACTGGGATAGATAGATAGATAGATAGATAGATAGATAGATAACAAAAAATTGAGTTTGTCTACCTCAATACTGTATACATGTTGATGGAGATATGTAGCCACACATCCATTACTTTTTGTTATATACATATGTGTGTGTGTGTGTGTGTCTCTCTCTCTCTCTCACACACACACAAACACACACACACTCATTCAGACATATACACAGCGAAAGAGCGATACATGAAATTGTAAGAATGGAAAAGAGAGATATTGAGAGAGAAAGAAAAAATGCAATCAAATCTTGACTCACGCGAACCCCTATTCTCGATTGCATGCACATCATTATTGCTTGAAGAATCGAAAATATATGTTCGTATATGTCTGCGTCTGTGTATCTGCGTGTGGGTCTCTGTGTCTCTTTGTGTGTGAGTTTGTGTCTGCGTATGTGACTCTGGTAGATTATGTGTTTGTGCATGTTTAAGTAGCTGGGTGAGCTGATTTGCTAAGCGCCCCTTAGATCTGGCACAAGGCCAAGTGTATAGGGATACCCAGTGATGGTTGATCTCGTTACTCACTTGTAACAGGTTCTAGCGAGACAAGCATGCTACCCATTACACCACATAGAGATTCACCTACCCAAGTGTCGCTAAGATGTGGCTCAAGGCAGAAAGTGTGGGGTACACAGTGAGGATCGAACTTACTATTCATTTATTACAGGATCTAATAAATCAAGCGTACTAATCATTACACCACATGGAGGTACCCAGTGGGTGGCTGGGTGTGTCTAACTACGTATGTATGTATAAGATTGTCGGTGCGTGAGTTTGTACGGGAAGTTTTGTACATTGAAATGTTTTGAGTTTGAGTTATGATATAATGCCAAAAAGTTTGGGTTTTAAGAAATATTTTTAATGTTCAGTTATAATGAGAAGGTTGATTTGTGGAAATTTTTTTAATTTTTTTTATTCAAAAATGTTTTATGCCAACAATATTTTTCTTTCAAAAATGTATTATTGGTAATATTTTTAATTAAAAAAATTACATTTTTTTATAAAAAAAAAACACCTATAGCTGGGATCCTAACAGGTGCTACCACTCCAGGTCAGAGTGGACCTGGGAACAACAGCAATTAAGAGGTGGTTCCATGCTCCTCACAACCTCCCAATCAGAGGCCTTGCTGCTGGATGCAGTTTATTGTCATACCCAGGACCAACATTTATATGTGTATGTGCGTTAGTGTGTGCGTGTAAATATGTGTGTGAGCCTGTGCGTTGTTCTTGTGTGTGTGAGTCTGTATGCCCACTTGTGAGTATGTTTGTGTGTCGTATATTTGTTTGTTTAAGTGTCTGAATCTTTGACGTTGTGTGTGAATATAAAAACGTATTTTTTCTCTAAAATGATAAAAATACGCAAACATATAGGTGGGGTGGCACAAGACCTGAATAAAAGAGTAGCCCTGCACAGAAGTAACATTAAATTAGCCAAATTGTACGTTTCCGAACACTTACACCAATGTAGTGGAAGTAAATTTAGAGTAAGGCCTATCTGCCAAAATGCAGACTATTACACGCTCATAATGCAGGAAGAAATATATATATATATATATATATATATATATATATATATATATAATACAAGCCTTCCCTCAATAAAACAACATGGAAAAACTAATGAACACACACACACACACACATTCACTAAATTCAAAGTGCTCTAAATTTAAAAAATAATTCGCATGCCATTGCAAAAAAATAATTATGGATTCCGGAATCAACAAAAAGAACTTGATGACCCCGTATCATATCTCTTATCACCACAAAGTAGAACTCCACAGTAGGACGAGCTCGCAAGTCGGCGTAATGGACGGTACTCATCGTATGCAGTATTCTGAGACGTAGGCGTATTCGATAGGCGTAAACCAATAGTCGTAGACCTCTAGCCGTAAACCTGTAGACTTCTAGCGATAGACCTATGGATGTAAACCTCTCCTTCGTCGATATTTATGGCTGACACCAGCCAATCATATTACTGTGAGGGGGAACCAACGTGTGTGCATATTCATTACATATTCATTACATCATTAAGTTATTCCAAGAGTAGCACTGATTATAATCTTTCAAATATATTGACCCAGTAATGCATCAATGATTCCCCTTCTCTCGCTGCAGGCTTGACATTAGCCCAACTCATTGCAATATCATGGAAGATATTATTGCCTTCATGTTTTCCCCATACCTCTACTGAGTACGGCCACAAGCAGCAATATGGCGGATGTACGTACTGGCGCAGTGGATATCGTCTATGAACGAGAAACCGGAGAGCGGAGTTCAAATTTCAATTAAACTCGTTGCATTCACTTACACACAAATTCTCTTGGGAAAGGTATTAATCTGTTTCTTCTTCTTCCAGCTATGGGTTAAATAACAGAACAGATTAGGTTGTATAGTCTTCGTTGGCAACCAGTCTACAGCAAAAAGAAATGACAACTTGCTTCAGGAAAATTTTCTGTCCAGTCAGTCATTTTTCTTTCGAGACATGATTGCTCAAGCGTGTATCACTTATCTGAGTGAGTTCCTATATGACAGGCTGCAAAGTACAGTTCATGAAGCGATTCATTGTTTCATGTTGGGTGGATGCCATTTGAACGACGTTTAATAATAGATCATTCTATTTGCCTATATTTCTGAGACGAAGTATTTACAGTATTTACATTATTCGGACAATTGTCCTTATCTTTGTTGCCATTTGTACGACGGTTAATAATAGATCATTCTATTTGTCCATATTTTTGAGTAAGATAGTAGTATTTACAGTATTTACATTATTCGGACTATTGTCCTCATCTTTGTGGCCATTTGTACGACGTTTAATAATAGATCATTCTATTTGTCTATATTTCTGAGATGAGGTAGTATTTACACTATTTACATTATTCGGACTATTGTCCTCATCTTTGTTGCCATTTGTACGACGTTTAGTAATAGATCATTCTATTTGTCTATATTTATGAGATTAAGTAGTATTTACAGGATTTACATGATTCGGATTATTGCCTTCATCTTTGTTGTTATTTGTAATAGAACATTCCATTTGTCTATATTTCTGAGATGATGTAGTATTTACACTATTTACATGATTCGGACTATTGTCCTCATCTTTGTTGCCATTTGTCCAACATTTAATAATAGATCATTCTATTTGTCTATATTTCAAAGGCTGAGGTAGTATTTGCACCATTTACATTATTCGGACTATTGTCCTCATCTTCGTTGCCATTTGTACGACGTTTAATAATAGATCATTCTATTTGCCTATATTTCTGAGATGAGGTAGCATTTACACTATTTACATTATTCGGCCTATTGTCCTCATCTTTGTTGCAGTTTGTACGACGTTTAATAATAGATCATTCTATTTGTCTATATTTCTGTGTAAGGTAGAATTTACGGTATTTACATTATTCGGAATAATGTCCTCCTTTTTTTGACATTTGTACGATGTTTAATAATAGATCATTTTATTTGTCTATATTTCTGAGATGAGGTAGCATTTACACTATTTACATTATTCGGCCTATTGTCCTCATCTTTGTTGCCATTTGTACGACGTTTAATAATAGATCATTCTATTTGTCTATATTTCTGAGATGAGGTAGTATTTACAGTATTTACATTATTCGGACTATTGTCCTCATCATTGTTGCCATTTGTACGACGTTTAATAATAGATCATTCTATTTGCCTATATTTCTGAGATGAGGTAGCATTTACACTATTTACATTATTCGGCCTATTGTCCTCATCTTTGTTGCAGTTTGTACGACGTTTAATAATAGATCATTCTATTTGTCTATATTTCTGTGTAAGGTAGAATTTACGGTATTTACATTATTCGGAATAATGTCCTCCTTTTTTTGACATTTGTACGATGTTTAATAATAGATCATTTTATTTGTCTATATTTCTGAGATGAGGTAGCATTTACAGTATTTACATTATTCGGACTATTGTCCTCATCATTGTTGCCATTTGTACGACGTTTAATAATAGATCATTCTATTTGTCTATATTTCTGAGATGAGGTAGTATTTACAGAATTTACATTATTCGGACTATTGTCCTCATCTTTGTTGCCATAAATAGTGTAATTACTATCTCATTTCATCAATACAGACAGATAGAATAAACTATCGCCCGATTCACACTCCACCCACGTCTATTGAGCAGGTTAATCGGCTCATCCCTTATTTACTCTTTAGAATGCGGTTTCCGGTTTTCTCTTTTTCTATCTTATGAACCCCCTGCATATCAGTGGCGTCACCGCCTTGCTCGCGGTCATATGATTAAAAAAATAAAAGAAAATCCCGGAGAAAATGTCTAGCATTATTTTACATAGATGCAACATTATTATTGAAAGCATATCAAGGTTAACTATACGAGTAAAAGCTTTTTGTTCTTAGGTAAGGTATGGGGGAAATCTTATACACAGGCTTCTTTCACCAACTCTTCTCTGACGAGACATTGTTATCAAGAAAACTAACGATGGAAAAGAACAAAGATGAGGACAATTGTCCTTATCTTTGTTAACATTTGTACGACGTTTAATAATAGATCATTCTATTTCTCTATATTTCTGAGATGAGGTAGTATCTACACTATTTACATTATTCGGACTATTGTCCTTATCTTTGTTGCCATTTGTACGACGTTTAATAATAGATCATTCTATTTGTCTATATTTCTGAGATGAATTAGTATTTACAGTATTTACATTATTCGGACTATTGTCCTAATCTTTGTTGCCATTTGTACGACGTTTAATAATAGATTATTCTATTTGTCTATATTTCAAGGAAGAAGTCAATTCAAGCTTTTCAAAATTAACTTAAGTAGTCGTAGGTAAAATTTTAACTTTTTTTTCTCCTGGTTTGGTTTCGGCTCTGATAGCCGTTAAAGTACCTGAAATATTTGAAAGAAAAGTTAACACAGACTCTTGTCTGAATATTGTAATTATTATTATTATGACAATTAAAAATGTTTCAATTAAAATCTTAAGACAAAAGATAACATCTATTCTCTGGGTTATTTACCCGCCTGATAATTCGCAATCGTTTGTTTTCGAAATTTCCTCTTATTGATCATTTTCGGCTGTGTCTCGATTTTCCATTTCATTTTCATTGCCCCAGATCGGAATAGAAGAAAAAAAAGAAAAATGAACAGAACATTAGCAGACTAACAATCCCCACAGAATACTGAAATTAAGACATCGAAAATATTCGCTGAACGAGATATCTCCGTTTGTAATAAAAATACTTGAATATAGCTAGAAGGTCTCAGTTCGAACGCCAGCCAATCAGATGCCAGTAACGCAACTTTTCCATTTTCAGACAAGTGTCTATGTTAAGTACGTCGGAATGTCTGTTGCCTCGCAATACTAAGATACGGAATAAAAAACGATATCTGCAATCATATGTATTGAAGCGAATCATTTGTTTTATATTTTCAAGGCGTTTTTTTATTGCTACGTCAAATTGACATTTGTTGCTTGTATTAATAATTTCTTGAGAAGAATTGAACCGAAGTGATAGACATAGATAGGCTAGAAGAGAGAGAGAGGGGGGGAACGAAAGTGGGGGAGAGAGAGGAGGGAGAGAGAGAGGGATAGAAAAGGGATGACACCAAAGAGCACGAGAGATCAAAGTTGACCATCTCTGATGAGGCGGCATTACTGTTTGTTGCATTTTCAGATTGGGAAATATGACGATGTATACAGACTGGAGTCATGCGTTTTATCGCACAGGTGACATCTATCTATCTATCTATCTATCTATCTATCTATCTATCTATCTATCTATCTATCCCAGTCTGTTCATATCTATCTATCTATCTATCTATCTATCTATCTATCTATCTATCTATTTCAGTCTGCTCATATCTATCTATCTATCTATCTATCTATCTATCTATCTATCTATCTATCTATCTATCTATCTATCCCAGTCTGTTCATATCTATCTATCTATCTATCTATCTATCTATCTATCTATCTATCTATCTATCCCTATCTATTCCCAGTCATCTTCATATCTATCTATCTATCTATCTATCTATCTATCTATCTATCTATCTATCTATCTATCTATCCCAGTCTGTTCATATCTATCTATCTATCTATCTATCTATCTATCTATCTATCTATCTATCTATCCCATATCTTCATCTATCTATCTATCTATCTATCTATCTATCTATCTATCCCTATCTATCATAGTCTGTTCATATCTATCTATCTATCTATCTATCTATCTATCTATCTATCTATCTATCTATCTATCCCAGTCTGTTCATATCTATCTATCTATCTATCTATCTATCTATCTATCTATCTATCTATCTATCCCAGTCTGTTCATATCTATCTATCTATCTATCTATCTATCTATATATATATATCTATCTATCTATCTATCTATCTATCTATCTATCTATCTATCTATCTATCCCAGTCTGTTCATATTCATATCTATCTATCTATCTATCTATCTATCTATCTATCTATCTCAGTCTGTTCATATCTATCTATCTATCTATCTATCTATCTATCTATCTATCTATCTATCTATCTATCTATGTCACTCGCTTCATATTTATCTCTTTCTGTTCATATCTATTTATCTAACTAGCTATCTAGCTAACTCAGTCTGTTTCTATCTATCTATCTATCTATCTATCTATCTATCTATCTATCTATCTATCTATCTATCTGTCTATCTATCCCAGTCTGTTCATATCTATCTATCTATCTATCTATCTATCTATCTATCTATCTATCTATCTATCTATCTATCTGTCTATCTATCTATCTATCTATCTATCTATCTATCTATCTATCTATCTATCTATCTATCTATCTATCCCAGTCTGTTCATATCTATCTATCTATCTATCTATCTATCTATCTATCTATCTATCTATCTATCTATCTATCCCAGTCTGTTCATATCTATCTATCTATCTATCTATCTATCTATCTATCTATCTATCTATCTATCTATCTATCCCATCCCAGTCTGTCTATCTATCTATCTATCTATCTATCTATCTATCTATCTATCTATCTATCTATCCCAGTCTGTCATTATCTATCTATCTATCTATCTATCTATCTATCTATCTATCTATCTATCCCAGTCTGTTCATATCTATCTATCTATCTATCTATCTATCTATCTATCTATCTATCTATCTATCTCAGTCTGTTCATATCTATCTATCTATCTATCTATCTATCTATCTATCTATCTATCTATCTATCTATCCCAGTCTGTTCATATCTATCTATCTATCTATCTATCTATCTATCTATCTATCTATCTATCTATCTATCCCTATCTATCTATCTATCCCTCTGTTCTATCTATCTATCTATCTATCTATCTATCTATCTATCTATCTATCTATCTATCTATCTATCTCGCTTCATATTTATCTCTCTCTGTTCATCTGTCTATCTGTTGTGTGATCGCCCCTTTTTGTATACAAGAATGGACTCGCCTGATGTGTACATATGATCCTGCCTATATAGAGAACGGTGCTGGAAAAGCAGTTGCTTATTTGGTCAGTGAGTTAGTTCAGAGTTAGTTGGAGTTGTTGAATGTAGACTCATTAACCGGACATACTATTTCACTTCAAGACTGTATATAATTATTTCTACTAATAGTATTCCTGAATTGACTAACACGTGGTCCAGTTTGTATATCTTGTTCAATATCTTACATTTTCTATCTCCATATCTGTTTCTGTTATTTTTTATTTTGTGTGGTTCCTCACCCGGAATCCACAACATGATCTATCTATCTATCTATCTATCTATCTATCTATCTATCTATCTATCTATCTATCTATCTATCTATCTATCTATGTCACTCGCTTCATATTTATCTCTTTCTGTTCATATCTATTTATCTAACTAGCTATCTAGCTAACTCAGTCTGTTTCTATCTATCTATCTATCTATCTATCTATCTATCTATCTATCTATCTATCTATCTATCTATCTACGTAAAGGCACGAAGGGCCTCACGGATGCGTATTAAATGCCCGGTAGCTAGCCGCATGCAATATGCCATCGTTTGGTTGAGTTTCAGGGTGCAACAAGTGCCAGATGTATGAAGGCTCCACCACGCGATTGCTTCATCGAAGAAAAATACCTGGTGTGTGCTTTTCTTTTGTCAGATATAGTCAGACATGTGGAAATCTATCTTTGGTAGTCGATGCAGTCCAGAAAACGTATCGAAAACCAACGAAAGTGTGTGTAGAACCACATTCCTTATTATCTATCGCTGTCCGTTCCTATTCTGTTGCTAGCCTGGCAGAATTGTACACCTTTAAAGCTAACGGTGAGGATCATACTCTCTCAGTATTCGAAAAAGCTTGCCTTTATTTTCTTATGGAGATGGACAGCCGTTTCCACCAGTTACTATCTGCTTTTCCAATTCTCTTGTCCTCGTCATTTCACGTTCTTTACGAATCTCGCTTAAACCACACACATACATTCACTTTAGTCAGTCAAATGCCATACGAAAGAGACATGACTGACTGGGAAGAAGATTATCCCGCAGTAGGTTGCCATTTCTTTCTGCGGTAGTCTGGTTGCCAACCAAGGCTATAGAACCCAATTTGTCCTGCCATATAACTCATAGCTGTAGGAAGAAGAGATAGATTATATTACATTATTACATAAAGTATAATTAGTGAGGGATCAGTTTATTACTTCATACAATAGAAAACTAATCCCCCACTTTATGCCCAGTAGTAATTTTAATTATGTTTCCAACAATTATATATTCAGTTAGTCAATTAAGTGCCATACATGATACACACAATGATCGATCATGTCTCGAAAGAGACATGACTGACTGGGCAGAAGATTATCTCGCAGTAGGTTGCCAATTCTTTCTACGGTAGACTGTTTGCCAGACAAGGCAATAGAACCTAATCTGTCCTGTTATTTAACCCATGATTGGAGGGAAGAGGCGGATAAATACCTTTCCCAAGGGTATTTGCGCGTAAGTGAATGCAAGGAATTCGACTGAATTCGAACACGTCTCCCTAAATTCTCGTTCAGAGCCGATATCCACTGCACCACAACGCATACTTACAAAAACAATACTGAAATATTTTTTTTTGTTGTTGTTCTCAGTTCTGACAGGTTTTTATCTCATGTTTTGGTGTTTAATTCTCGCTAATATCATTAGAAAATGCAGTCAATGGTTGGAAAACATCCAACCGCAGCTCTACGAACAATTTTGTCGGTCAGTTATCATCTGAGTATCCGATTTTAAAGTTCAAATTTTTATATTGACATATATATATATATATATATATATATATATATATATATATGTATTCTACGACCATAATTATTAGGTCACCCCAGTGTCTTAAAAAATGATGTATTTCATACTATTTTTTAGTATTTCTTGCCAAGTGAATAATTGCAAATGAAAATAAAATGGTTCTTTTATTAACACTGCACAACAACATGTGCATCAAATGAATTTATAAATATTTAATAATTATATTATAAATCTATATTGCAGTTTCATCAATGAAAGAATGAGGAAAATTTAAGGTGATTTGGACGAGTCCATTTTCGCTTACTTGCCTTGTAAAATTTTGCAAAGAACAAAAGAACAATTTCTTTTAAAAAACTGGGGTTGCCTAATAATTATGGCCGGTAGTAAATATTAAACTGTGGAATATATCCATTAGTTTAAAAAACTTATATTATATATACACTACCGGCTATAATCATTAGGCCACCCCAGTGTTTAAAAAAGTGATGTACTTCATTCTATTTTTTAGAATTTATTGCCAAGTGAATAATTGTAAATGAAAATAGAATGGTCCTTTTGTTAATACTGCACAATAACATGTGCATCAAATGAATTTATAAATATTTAATAATTATCTATATTGCAGTTTCATCAATGAAAGAATGAAAAAAAATTAAGGTGAATCGGACGAGTTCATCTTGTAACATTTTGCTACGTAATAATAACAAAAGGACGATTCTATTTCCATTTAGAATGATCCACTTGGCAATAAATACTAAGAAAAGTATGAAATACATATTATATTTTAAAAAACTGGCAGTGCCTAAAATTATGGTCGGTAGAGTATATATATATATATATATATATATATCGCTCATTCAGTAAAAATGAATTAGAGCACTCTGGCAATTAGGCGCGTATAATGATAATATATGCACTAAAAAGTCTGCCTTCTTCCACCGAACGCCCATAGCCCAGAGGTAGAATCACCGACTGACGCCAATTCGGTCGTGTTACAACAACACCATATATATATATATATATATATATATATATATATATATATTTCATTTTTATTAATAATGCTTTCATTGTTTTTACCCTTTTTTGCATGTGGATAATGGTATTGTATTTGTATTATTAAGAAGGATAACGACCTCAGTAGATACACAAAGATAGAAAAAGGCGTAAGACAAGGATGTGTCTTTTCACCGGATTTGTTCAACCTATACAGCGAGAATATTTTGAGGACCCTAGATGACACACCAGGATTTATTATTGGAGGCCACAACCTGAACAACATAAGATACGCGGACGATACAGTACTGATTGCGGACACGGAAAGGAAACTGCAAGATCTCATACAGAAAGTAGCAGTGGAGAGTGACAAGAAGGGACTACAAATAAACGTTAAGAAAACTGAGTGCATGGTCATCAGCAAAAGATACAACCCAAAATGCCAAATACAGGTGGGGGATAACAGAATCAAACAAGTCCAAGAATTTAAGTACCTAGGAAGTGTTCTAACAGGAGATGGAAAGTGCGACACGGAGATCCGAAGGCGAATTGGCATGGCAAAGGACGCGTTCCAGAAGATGAGCAAAATACTAACACACAGGAAGATCTCAATAGAAACGAAGAAAAGAGTGCTAGACTGCTACGTGATGTCAGTTCTTCAGTACGGCAGTGAATGCTGGACAATATCATCGAAAATGAGGAAAAAACTGGAAGCGGCCGAAATGTGGTTCTACAGAAGGATGCTACGGATATCGTGGACTGAGCATACAAGCAACGACGAAGTGTTAGAAAGAATGGCAACAAAAGGAAATTGATGCTGAGCATCAGGAAGAGACAACTGAAGTTCCTGGGACATGCAATGAGGAAGGAGAGCCTGGAGAACCTGATACTGACTGGTCAGATAGAAGGAAGGAGAGACAGAGGAAGGCAGCGGATAACATATCTGCAGAGTCTGATCAGGTGGATGACGGAACGGGGGTTGCCAGGAGCAACAGGAGCAAACATACTAAGAGCCACAAGGAATAGGGAGACGTGGAGATCCATGATCGCCTACGTCCTGAAGGGACAGGGCACATAGAAGAAGAAGAAGATCCTGACAGAGTTTGGTAGGTCTCCATGTTGGTTTAAATAAAACTGAATTGAACTATGTTCTGATTGATCCAACGTAAGTCATCTCATATATACAGGTTTGACATAATATATATATATATATATATATATATACGATAAGATAAATCACAAATAGCTAATGTTATCTCAATCCAAGAGAGAAATGAAGAAACAAAAAGACACAGAATGATGGCGGGTCGGAATTTGGATTAGTACTTACAGGTCAGAAACGCGTTACATATATAAAAGCAATAGATGATTATTTTAAATATTTGTCACAAAATATTTAAAAAGAATAAAAATGGATTTGCTCCCAGCTTTAAGCTCATATTGTGGACATTGCTTTACTTCATGATCTTTTTACGGATCCATTCTTCGCGAGTCTAACTTGCACATATGTAGAAATTGGGATAGATAGATAGAGAGATAGATAGATAGATAGATATGAACAGACTGAGATAGATAGATATGAACAGACTGAGATAGATAGATAGATAGATAGATAGTTATCTATCTATCTATCTATCTATCTATTTATCTATCTATTTATCTATCTGTCTATATATATATATATATATATATATATATATATAGATAGATAGATAGATAGATAGATAGATGGATGGATAGATAGATAACTTCATATAAACATGTCTTCTCGAATTTTCTTGCTTTATGCGCTCTGTTTTAGTCTTTAATATTTTTAAAACTGATTTGCAATGCGATGATCAATATAGATAATAATTGCACTGGATTAATTCATTCTTGTCAATTACATTTCATAAACTCTTTCAAATGAGTTCTTGCTGGACAATGCGTTTGCTTTCATTTCCATTTCTTTGTCACTTTTGTTTTATTATTACACTGATTTTAAGAACGTCAAAATGATGAAATTGCTTAAAATATTAAACACAAGCAGTACAGCCCGGCGTTGCTCGGGTGTAATGAAAGCTTTAATACTAATCCATGGTCCTGAAGCTCAGACGCTTTGGACGTTAGCACGAAATACTAAAAAGCAATAGTTGTTTCCAGTTAAAGCGAAACCGTAGACTGAAAGAAAAATGAATGGATGTAAGTCAAATATTGATTTCCTGGTATCGATATCAAATAAGTTTTTTCATTGTAAACTGAATTTTGAAGGCTAAATAAGTCCTCTGAGTAAATGGTATCATGGCTGAGACTAAGAACTACATTTATACATATTTAGAGCCAAACCAAAAGCAAAAACTAAAATAAAAGGGCTGAAAAAAATACAAACATACAGGCAGATAAACAGACACACACACAAACATCTTACCTTATATATATATATATATATATATACATATATATATTATCGATTTTCTGCACTATTGTAAGAACTGCAACCGTGAAACTTCTGAATATCTTTTCTTATGTCTTTTTGTATGAGTGTATCAAATTCGATTAAAATCGGACCACTCCTTTTAAAACCCAATTTTTTCGATTATCGATTTTCGATATTTATCGGGAGTACCTCGACACAAAATCTAGCTAAGAACACTCGCGGACGCTTACAGTACAACTGCGTAAATTTTCAAGAAAATCGGTGCAGCCGTTTCGGAGTCTATAGGTAACGGAAGCACACACACACACACACACACACACACACACACACACAAATAAAGTTTCATTTTCAAATAAGTTTCGATACCGTATTCTGTCGAAACTCTAATTCTTTAACTGAAACGGAAGTGCTCACCCCAACATCCTCAACACTTAATCAAACCTTAATTTCGTCCAGCTCAGCGCATCCACTTCCGGAATGCCGAACAAAAATACCAGTCTTCTTGTCTCCCAGCCACTAACTGACTATAAAGCCAACGACCTGGCAACGTTTCGTTGGAACTCAAGCTTGTCAGACTCTGCGTCTTCGGGCGGAAACGGTCTCGGACGAGGTTATGTCCTCGGGCAGAGCCTTGACTGGGAAACAATTTGCGGGTTCTGGGTAATTTTTTCCAGAGAGTACGCGCTCGGAAATTAACGTTTAAAGCGACCTTGTGTCACAACCCGCCTTAGTAAGTTTTTTTTATGTTATTTGTTACCAAAACCTGTCCTGCCAATAAGTATACCACACGTTGATTTCTGCTGCACCACTTTCCTTCTATACGCCCTGTGGATATTAGATTCTCCAAACCCTCTTTTCTCATAATGTGTCCCCAAAATCTAACTGCCTCTTCCTGTATAAGTATCCTCAGTATCCTTCTGCAGAAAAAAGATTTCTGTTGCTTTGAGTGTTTCCTTCATCTTTGAGGAGATTGTGTAGCATTCGTTGATATACAGGAGGACAGTTCAGAGCTCTTTTAATTGTGTCCAACGAAATTTTCTTGTCTCTTAATACTCTGCTTAGCTTTTGGAATGTGTCCTTGGCCATCCCAGTGAGTCTTCGGATCTCAGTGTCGCACTTTCCGTCTATTGTTAGAACACTCCTCAGGTATTTAAATTTCTGTAACTGCTTGATTTTAGTATCCTCGATCGGTAACTGGTATTTTGGGCTGCCATTTCTTTGCTGATGAACATGAATCTAGTTTGCTTGTAGTTGATGTTTAGTTCTTTCTTCTCACTTACCTTTCCCACTTTCTGTAGAATGTTTTATAGTTTCCTTAAACATCAATTTCTTCTTCTTCTTCTATGTGCCTTAACCCTTCAGGACGTAGGCGATCATGGCCTTCCACTTTTTACCTATTCCTGGTGGCTCTTAGCACGCCTTCTCCTGTTACACCATGCAATCCTCGTTCCGTCATCCACCTGATTAGGTCCTTCAAATATGTTATCCGTTGCTTTCCTCTGTCTCTTTTCTCCCTGTATCTGGCCTGTTAGTATCAGATTCTTCAAGCCCTCCTTCCTCATTGCATGTCCCAGAAACTTCAGCTGTCTCTTCCTGACGCTCAGTATTAATTTCCTTTTCGTTCCATTATTTCCAAGACCTCTTCATTGCTCACATGCTCGATCCATGATATTCGCATCATCCTTCTGTAGAACCAAATTTCAGTTGCTTCAATTGTTTTCTTAATCTCTGATGGTGTTGTCTAGCATTCACTGCCATACTGAAGGACGGACAGCACGTATCAATCCAGTACTCTCTTCGTTGTTTCTAGCGAAATTGCCCTGTTTCTTAATACTTTACTCAACTTCTGGAATGCTTCCTTCGCCATGCCAATTCACCTTCGGATCTCTGTGTCGCACATTTCCCAGGTATTTAAATTTTTGTACCTGCTTGATTTTAGTATCCCCGACCTGTATTTGGCATATTGGGCTGCCCTTTATGCTGATGACTATGCATTCGGTTTTCTTGCAGTTTATTTCTAGTCCTTTTTTGTTACTTGCTTCTGCTACCTTGTGTAGAAGGTCTTGTAGCTTCCTTTCTGTGTCTGCTATCACCACTATATCATCTGCGTACCTTAGGTTGTTTAAATTGTGTCCTCCGATTACGAATCCAGGCATAACTTTTAGGATCCTCAAAATATTTTCGCTATACAAGTTGAACAGATCCGGTGAAAAGACACATCCTTAATCTCTCTTTTCTTGTCTTTTGTAGCTTTTTATATATTTTTCTTGTTATTTCTCCAAAAGCCTGTTCTGCCACCCATTTGCTTAAGCCCATCAAGTTTTCCACTGTCCCTATTTCCTTCTATTCCCTCTCAGATCAGATTCTCAAAGCCCGACTTTCTCATTACATGTCATTGTTGCTATCATGTTCGGTTCATGGCATCCTCAGTATCCCTGATTTTAGTATCCCTGGCCTTTTAATACCAATTACAGGTCAGATTATAGCTGAGTTTTAGTAACCCTGACCTGTAATTGGTATTTTGAGATTCTCTTTCTACTGATGACGACCATGAATTCACTTCTTTAGTTTGTTTAGTCCTTTTCTTCTCGATTTTCTTCGCTGTGTTCTATTGGAAGTTGCGTGTTTGCAATCAGATCGGCATCATCTGCAAGGTTATGACTACAGATGATAAATCCTTGTGAGAAGACACATCCTTGATTACGCCCCTTTCTGTCATTGTATATCTGCTTAACACATTTTCTGCCCGACTGCAAATGGTTTGCAGCCTGTATAGATTCTTAATAATTCTAATCTGAGCAGTAGATAGATAGATAGATAGATAGATAGATAGATAGATAGATAGATAGATAATGAACATACTGGCGATTTACGTCCCCTTTCTGTCATTGTATATCTGCTTAACCCATTTTCTGTCCGACTGCAGATGGTTTGCTGCCTATATAGATTCTTAAAAATTTATTCTGAGCAGCAAATAGATAGATAGATAGATAGATAGATAGATAGATAGATAGATAGATAGATAATGAACATACTGGCGATTTACGCCCCCTTTCTATCATTGTATATCTGCTTAACCCATTTTCTGTCCGACTGCAGATGGTTTGCTGCCTGTATAGATTCTTAAAAATTTATTCTGAGCAGTAGATAGATAGATAGATAGATAATGAACATACTGGCGATTTACGCCCCCTTTCTGTCATTTTATATCTGCTTAACCCATTTTCTGTCCGACTGCAGATGGTTTGCTGCCTGTATAGATTCTTAAAAATTCATTCTGAGCAGCAGATAGATAGATAGATAGATAGATAGATAGATAGATAGATAGATAGATAATGAACATACTGGCGATTTACGTCCCCTTTCTCATTGTATATCTGCTTAACCCATTTTCTCTCCGACTGCAGATGGTTTGCTGCCTGTATAGATTCTTAAAAATTCATTCTGAGCAGCAGATAGATAGATAGATAGATAGATAGATAGATAGATAGATAGATAGATAGATAGATAATGAACATACTGGCGATTTACGCCCCCTTTTTTGTCATTGTATATCTGCTTAACCCATTTTCTCTCCGACTGCAGTTGGTTTGCTGCCTGTATAGATTCTTAAAAATTTATTCTGAGCTGCAGATAGATAGATAGATAGATAGATAGATTTTTGTGACTTACTTTGTCGAACCCCTTAGCCCAAGCTATAAAACACAGGTTCACCTCCCTATGCATCTGTATTGCTCTTTCTGATAACATTTTGAGCATAAATATCGTATTTGGTTCTGCAAACTTGTCCTAAAAAACAGCAAATCCACCATATTACTCTGAATCAAAAAATTCGTGGTCCTCACGGCATAGGTTGACAAGGCCGAGTGTTTTGCTCGCAGATTCTTATCAAACTCCACATTTGACTCGCCTGGAGTACAGCACCCGACTTCCATCTTAGAAATGAGGCTCAACTGAAAGATGTTTACATAACGCCGTCTCTGGTGTTTAAGATAATATCAAAACTTGGACCCCATAAGGCGATCGGTGATAGAATCCCTGTCATTTTCCTGAAGTAGTGTGCCCCTGAACTTTTCTTCTGTCCGCTTTAAACTCTATAATTACTGCCTTTCTGCATCGTGTTTTCCTGCCTGCTGGAAGTCTTGTGCCCATCCAACTATCACCCGATCAGCCTCCTATCAATTTTCAGAAAAGTCTATGAGGCTATTATCAATGCTGAAATAGTTCAGCAACTTACTTCCCGTAAACTATTCTCAGACAGGTACTACGGTCGGTTTTGCCAAGTCTATGGCCGATATTCTAACGACCATCACGGAGTACATATACCAGGCCCTCAATAAGTCCGGCAAAGGTCATGCTGTTGCCCTAGATATCTTCTTCTATGTACCCTGTCCCTTCAGGACGTAGGCGATCATGTTTCTTCACGTCTCCCTATCCCTTGTGGCTCTTAGTATGTTTGCTCCAGTTACACCTCGCAACCCCCGTTTCGTCATCCACCTGATCAGGCCCTGCAAATATGTTATCCGTTGCCTTCCTCTGTCTCTCTTTCCTTCTATCTGGCTAGTCAGTATCAGGTTCTCCAAGCTCTCCTTCCTCATTGCATGTCCCAGGAACTTCAGTTGTCTCTTCCTGATGCTCACTATTAATTTCCTTTTTGTTGCCATTCTTTCCAACACCTCATCGTTGCTTGCATGTTCAGTCCACGATATCCGCAGCATCCTTCTGTAGAACCACATTTCTGCTGCTTCCAGTTTTGTCCTCATTTTCAATGATATTGTCCAGCATTCACTGTCGTATTGAAGAACTGTCATCATATAGCAATCCAGCACTGTTTTCCTTGTTTCTAGTGAAATTTGCCTGTGTGTTAGTACTTTGCTCAGCTTCTGGAAGGCTTCCTTCGCCATGCCAATTCGCCTTCGGATCTTTGTGTCGCACTTTCCATCTCCTGTTAGAACACTTGCTAAGTATTTAAATTTTTGTACTTGCTTAATTCTGGTATCCCCCACCTGTATTTGGCATTTTGGGTTGCACCTTTTGCTGATGACCATGCATTCAGTTTTCTTGAAGTTTATTTGTAGTCCTTTTTTGTCACTCTCCACCGCTACCTTCTGTAGGATGTCTTGTAGTGTCCTTTCCGCTTCTGCAATCAGCACTGTATCATCTGTATACCTTATGTTGTTCAAGTTGTGACCTCCAATAACAAATCTTGGCGTGTCAACTAGGGTCCTTAAGGTATTCTCGCTGTACAAGTTGAACAGATCCGGTGAAAAGAGACATCCTTGTCTTACGCCTCTTTCTATCTTTGTAAATCTGCTGAAATCGTTACCTGTCCGTATGCAGGCCGTTTGCTGCCAGTAGAGATTCTTGATTACTCTGATGTCTTTCTCAAAACTGTCGAGGCTGCCGAGCATCTCCATCAATTCTTTGTGTTGTATCTTGTCGAATGCCTTCGCATAATCAATAAGACATAGATACAACTCTTTCTTCATTTGTATTGCTCTTTCGGAGAGCACCCTAATCATAAATATAGCGTTACTTGTTCCAGTATCTTTGACAAACCCACACTGTTCCTGTCCTATCTCTGTCCTGATTCTGCTTCTCGCTCTATTCATCAGGATTCTGACAATCAGTTTTGTAATGTGACTCATATAGCTGAGAGTTCTGTGTAGTTCACCCTCGTTTGCACCTGGTTTCTTCGGCAATTCTATAAATATCGACTTGCATAGGTCGTCTGGTTTTATTCCACTGTTATAAATTTCGTTTATTATGTCGGTATTTTTTTCCATGCCATATTCTTCCAGGGCTATCAGCAGCTCTATTACGCCGTCTGAACCAGCTGCTTTGTTGCTGGTCAGTTTGGCCATTGCAGTTTCCACCCTCGTATTTTAATATTACCGGTCCATTCTCCTCCTTGTGTATTCTCGGTTGTTCTCTTCTGTCGCAAAAAAGATCCTTTATATACTCTTCCCATCGCTGGAGTATTTCCTCTTTCTCCAATATGATTGTTCTTATCCTTGGATTTTATTCATCCTGTTGAGAAGCAGGTTTTTTGTCCTGTCAGTTCTCTTATCTCTTTATGCATCTCTGCTGTATTGGTCCTATTCAGTCTCTCTACTTCTGCGCATTTGTTGTTGAGCCATTCCTCTTTAGCTTGTCTGCATTTGTTCCTTATCTCCCTGTGTAATTTCTTGTACTCTCCTCCATGTCTTGGCATTATTTTTGTCTCCTTTGCATCATGTGGAGAATCTCTTCAGTCATCCACTCGTTTTTTCTTCTGCGTCCGATTTCCTTTGGGGCAACCTTCGCTGAGGTCACCATCGCTTCCTTTAGTGAGTCCCATTTTGAGTGTCCTTTTCCCATTTGTTTCTCACGCTGTTAGTGTATTTTTTCTGCAGGGTGAGGTCATTCACAAGCGTGTTGTATTGCAGCCTTGGTGAATTGCTGAGCTTCATTCTCTGGAGTTATATCCTTAGTTTGTAGATGACTGGGACATGGTCACTTCCGCAGTCGGTACCTGGATATGTTTTGCAATGGACCACTTCGTTCCTGAATCTCTTGTTCATAGTTATGTAGTTTATCTGGTTCTTCGTGTCGCCTCCTGTGCTTCTCCATGACCATAGACTTCGTGGGTGTTCTTGAAACCAGGTGTTAGTAATTACCTGGTCATTGGCTGAGCACCATTGGACCCATTTTTCTCCTCGTTCGTTGCGGTCCCCTAGTCCAAAGTTGCCGGTCGTGTCTCCTTCCCTCTCTTTACCTACCTTGTCATTCAAGTCCCCCCATTATGATCCTAATTTCTTGGCTTTTGCATTGAGCCTTGGCACTGTTCATTATGGAATAGAATGATTCTATTTCGTCCTCAGTAATTTGAGTTATCGCCGCATAAACTACTATGATAGCTATGTTATCACCAAGGCTTTTGATAAGGTTTGGCACGCTGGCCTTCTAGGCAAGCTAAATGGTTTTAGTATCACTGAACGCCTACTTGATTTGATTCAATCTTTCGTATCTAACCGGATAATGAAGTTCGTCTTGAATGGGAATGCCTCCACATCCTACCGCACGGACGCTGGCGTTTCCCCAGACGATCTTTCTGATCTTCATAAATGATTTCTCAGACGTAATCAAATCCCAAGTAGGCATCTACGCAGATGACACCAATATTTCCCTCATCAGTAAGAAATCTGGCGAGGCGGACAAACATACCTTCGCTGCTGATCTTGAGAAGGACCTCCACTCAGAGGTGAACTGGGGTAAGAAGCGGCTTGTAAATGTCAATGCTTCTAAAACAAAACTGCTATATGTCAACCAGCATAGGCAATCTCTCCTGACACCCAAAAGCATGGAACAGTCAAGTCTTTCTGAAAGCAATATACTGCACCTCCTCGGCTTTATCCTATCTTCCGTCATTACATTGTATCAATATCTGAACCCACTCCTAGGAAGGTTGGGCCACTGTGTCGGGCCAGGAAGATTTTTCCGCCTGAATCCATTTGCACATATACAAATAAAACATCCGAACGTGCATAGAATACTTTTACTCATATCTGGTTAGGCGACCCTGCAATTCATCTCAGTGTTCTCGAGAGTCTCCAAATGAGAATTTGCAATGTGATAGGCCCCGACCGGGCAGCTCGACTCCAGCCACTTTCTCATCGGCGGGATGTAGCTTCACTCTGTCTCTTCTACTAATATTTTCCTGGCTTCTGCTCCGACGAACTTAGGTCACTAATGCCCCCTCCTCAGCAATTTACTTGCGCAACCAGAGTGCCAACAAGGTGTCACCCATTTACAGTTATATCAATCAAATCCAGGCGACAATTCTACAACAGCTTCTTTTGTCACTCTTCCTGTCTGTTCAGCTCCCATATACTTGCTTTCCTGGCGGCTACAACTTTCATGAATTTAAATGCAATGTCAATTCCTATCTCTTATCCATTTGACTCTAGTCCTTTTTACATCACCCCGTATATCTTGTTCTTTTTTTTTCTCTCTATCTTCACAAATATCTTCAGACCGGTGTTCCCATCCTACTCTTTTTCTGACACCCCCTGTAACTGGTTTGTCTTTCCCTTCACTCTCCTCCTGTCTAAATTTTTACTCTTATGTGAGCCCCCTACGCATCAGTGGCGATGCCGCCTTGCTTAGGGGTGAAACGATTAAAAAAATGCGAAGGACAAAATGAGCACTGAAATTTGTATCAGTAAAATGGATCGAAAATGTAAAGTACTAAAATGGAAAAGAAAAAATGGAATTCAGCTGTCATGTATGGTCAGGGATCACAGCTATTCATTTCAGTGTTCTCGACCGGCTCCAAAGTAGAATCAGTAATGTGATAGGTACCGACTTAGCGGCTCGACTCCAGCCACTTTCTCATCGGCGGGATGTGGCTTCCTTCTGTCTGTTCTATAAATATTTTCATGGCTTCTGCTCCAACGAAATTAAGTCACTGATGCCTCTGCGACATGAGTTTACTCTTGCAACCACACTGGCAACTGGGTCCCACACATTCACAGTTAGATTGAACAAATGCAACCGACAATTCTATTGCAACAGCTTCTATTCTCGCACTTCCCGCCTGTGGAACTCCCTTCCATATTCTTGCTTTCTTGACGGCTACAACCTCCAGGAATTTAAAAGCAATGTCAATACCCATCTCTTAAGCACTTGACTTCAGTTCATTCTACATCACCCTGTATATCCTTTTCTTTCTCTCTACCTTTGCAACTGTCATCAAAACTTGTATTTCCATCCTTCTCTTGCTCCTTTCTAATTGGTTCGTATTTCTCTTCACTCTCACCTAGTTTTACTCTTATGTAGCCCACTTATCTTTTTAATCTTATGTAGCCCCCTGCATATCTCACAGGCTATATGTAGCGAATTTCCCACTGCTTTACTTTCTATCGAGGACTTTACAGCAAAGAACTTGCTTCCCACAATATCTTTTTATCGGTTACCCACTGGAAAAGGAAAGGTTCTTGGCAAAGCAACCACATTCTCTCGGAAATCCATTGAAATAAGTTTCACTCAAACATACTTTTTGCTAATCATTAACCAATTATTGGTTAGAGTCAATTTAGACGATTAAGCAGTTATATCAAAAAGTGTTCAATACGTATTTATTATAGAGCTTTTAATTATTCTAAATGGGAAGGTTAGCAAATTACTCTACTTTAGTGTCAAACTTTCGGTATCATCAGGCGTTTTATAATAAGTCACTGGGGCCCCCTCCACAGGAATTTACAAGGTCCCACATTTTACAGTTCAAACAAATGCAGGCGCCAATTCTACTCCAATAGCTTCTTTTCTCGCTTTTCCCGCTTGTGGAACTCACTTACATATACTTGCTTTCCTGACAGCTAAAACTTCCAGTAATTTAAATGCAATGTCAATTCCCATCGCTTATCCACTTGGCTCCAGTCCTTTCTACTTTACCCCATGTATCTTGTTCTTTTTCTTTCTCTCAGCCTTCGCATCTGTTATATAGGCGTTGGGATTCCTTTTGCTTTTAAAAAAGTGAGTTTAACATTGTTATAACCCTAGTCCACAGGGCGTTAATGATTTGTTCTGAGTCTTTCCTTGATGAAGAAAACAGTTTTGTAAAGGAAACCTTATGTGGTTTAGGGTATCTGCCCGGCACTGTGCATTCGATCATCTGTAACAAAATATATATATATATATGTATTTATATTTAGGCAGCAAACTTTCTTCTAGTCATGTCAGATTAAATAAATTGCAAACATTGTGTCTGATTATTTTTAATAAAATCTGTTCATACTCACGGATAATCTTTCGCGGATTACAATTGAAAGATGTCAGAAATGAGCTGTAACATGTTATTATCATTCATTTCTCAATGTACCCAAGTACTTTCAATCTCCTTCCGAGATCAACTTGAGGAGTGTGAGTTATGGGAACAAAACTGTGTTGCAAATAACTACTGTAAATTTTTTACTGCTTCAAATATAAAGGTTGACAAATTGCTTAGCGTTCATTAGAAAGTGAAAATTATTCAAAATAGATTTTTTTTAATGTCATGATCATGCACGTGTTAAACCATGAAAAACTGTTCTTTTTACAGACATTTTAGAACATTACTACAGTATTCTTAGCTGATTCTATTAATTGACGGCTTAAGTGATTTATTGAATATTGCCTCGAAAATCTGTAGTTTGCTCGAGAATCGGTGGTTTGCTTTTGTTGTTTTCTTGTAGGATAGTTTTGTTATCGGTCATTATTTTTTATATTGTGAATGTAGACAAGAATGTTGTTGTAGATGTCTAGAAATAGATGAATGGTCAGACAAGTGTAATGCAAGACGTCAAGTTAATGTAGTTGTTGTAAATCAAACATATATATTTTTGTCGGAAATACATTCCTCCAAGTGACATTAGTATTGATATAAAATGCTGGCTTGACGTAACACATCAGTTAATGAGGTGGAGTTATTACAGATAATTAAATTAGTAGTATTGTATTTTTTATAATATATTATTAATTTTAATTTTTTATTAGGATCAACGGGAGATATATTAGTACGAATGAGATGTTTTATTATTTTCTCATCGTGTTTGCAGGTATCGTGCATTTGGTTGCAATAGAAGAGTTTGATATGTTTAGGGTTTTTGTTAAAAATAAGCAGACACAATGTTTTTAATTTATTTAATCTGTCACACACACACACAGATAGATAGATAGATAGATAGATAGATAGATAGATAGATAGATAGATAGATAGATATGAACAGACTGGGATAGATAGATAGATAGATAGATAGATAGATAGATAGATATGAAAAGACTGAGATAGATAGATAGATAGATAGATAGATAGATAGATAGATAGATATGAAAAACTGAAATAGATAGATAGATAGATAGATAGATAGACATGAAAAACAAATGAAATAGATAGATAGATAGATAGATAGATAGATAGATATGAAAAGACTGAAATAGATAGATAGATAGATAGATAGATAGATAGATAGATAGATAGATCATGATATAGATATTCTGTCTATGCTACACGTCTCTGTTGGCAATCGGTGTAAGTAGGCGGTATTCTTTCACGGGCGCCATAACACGTCGCGTCTGCAACTGATAAAGGATTGTCTGTGACACAATTCCCAGAGAACAAAGACAATTCCATACCAGGAACGCTGTAATGTCAAACTTCTATGAACTTACCTTTCAAACAGACTAAACGCATCCGTATTTCTTTTCATCGTTTTCACACAGTCTGGTTCATGAAGAACTCTGGCGCAACCAACTGCGTTCAGTCAATGATTCCAGTGTAAAACTCTTTGATTTCTACTTGTCGTAAATCAATTTTTCAGATTAGTTATTTCCAGAAAACTGTTTCCCAGATGGAAATGGGGATACAGGCTCTGTTCCTGTTGGAAGAAAAACTTTCTTCAGTAAGTAGAACGTCTCGATCTAAGCCTGTTGTTAATACAAGGGTCATTCAATAAATAAGGTGACTTTTTCTAATACAAATAGAAGCTTACTTTTTAAATTTTTTTTTTAACATCTTTCGACTATAAGCCAGGGCAGTCTAAGATAAACAGGGCATTTTTGACAGTAATGAGGTTATCCTTTTTGAATTCAAAAATTTTGTTACAGATGATCGAATGGACAGTGTCGGGCAGATACCCTAAACCACATCAGGTTTCCTTTACAAAACTGATTTCTTCATCAAGGAAAGACACAGAACAAATAATTAACGCC
The DNA here is from genome assembly GCA_037127315.1 of Ascarosepion bandense. Taxonomy (NCBI): domain Eukaryota; kingdom Metazoa; phylum Mollusca; class Cephalopoda; order Sepiida; family Sepiidae; genus Ascarosepion; species Ascarosepion bandense. Next base: position 2,969,740 of record JBBBDQ010000205.1, read on the forward strand.
CTATGGACTAGGGTTATAACAATGTTAAACTCACTTTTTTAAAAGCAATAGGAATCCCAACGCCTATATAACCCCGCAAATGTTGGTTTCCTATAGACAGAGGTGAGAAAAGTTGTAGGTGTCCGATGTACAAGGACATCTAAAAAAGCTAGCTGAGAATTTGATTCTTTCTCAACAGTAAACCTCAGTGCTGGATGGATATTATTTAGAAAAGAGAGAAACTGGTCTGATGCAATTTCATTTTCAAATAAACAGAAAGTGTCATCCACATATCGACAATACAATTGAGGATGAAGTGAACTACAGGCGTATTCTCTCCTCATGAAAGCCCACAAAAATATTGGCAAGTGCTGGACCCAAAGGAGAGCCCATAGCGACCCCATCTATCTGTCGATACATAGTATTACTGAAGCTAAATTCAACAGATGACGGAACAAATTTAATCAAATCCACAAAAATTGATTCACGTATACTAGGTGGAGACATAGAGCTACGATAAAGTAAATCACAGCAGATATCTATTGTCTCCAAAAGAGGTGCACAAGTATATAATGAAGAAGCATCAAAGGAACACATGAACTTACCCGAAGAAGAAAACTTTCGGATGCGGTCAACAAAAGAAAAGGAATCCATTAAAGCGTTGCAACACTGGCTCCCAAAGAGAAGACAGGCATTTGGTTACTTTGTGTTGTGCTGATCCAACCATTGATAGAATAGGTTTCAATGGTACACCATCCTTATGGACTTTTGTAAAGGCACATTTATGATGTTACCCCTTAGGGCTTTTTCAATATGGTGTTGTGTCCTGGTTTTATTCTTATTTACATGCAGTTTAAATATTTTTGTATGTGAGTGGTTCTACAGATGGTTAATTGCTTTCGTTATGTTTAGTGTGCTTTATTCTTTGCACTTGTTTTCTTTTTATAGTGCTAGCTTCTTTTAGATTGTATGAATCAGACTCTGTTTAATTGCTTTATAATGAATAGGATGCTTCTTGTCATTTTGGTTTGCCTTCTTTTTATTGAGTTGGGTTGACTTTTTTCTTACCGTCTTAGTGTATGTGACTGCATCATCACAGCTTAACACTATGCACACATACATACAGACATATATATATATATATATATATATATATATATGTGTGTGTGTGTGTGTGTGTGTGTGTGTGTGTGTCTGTATGTATGTGTGCATAGTGTTAAGCTGTGATGATATATATATATATATATATATATATATATATGACTCATCTGCATCCAAGCCTGTTTCGTTGTATCACAGTTCACCAGTGTGACACCCCCACTTTTTCTGGCCGGGATCGAAACTCGATCGATTCGGTGTCAGTCGGAGTCGCTACTCTCTATCTCATAGAATCAAAGAAGAGAAATTTTAACGTGTTGTAAATAAGCAGTGTATAATTTAGTTTTAATTTAACGGCGACTATTTCTAAAGATGTGTCGGTCGAAAGGTTCCTTAAATCTTAAACATTCTGATACTCTTCTATCTGGTTTTATTAATAAATTATGATCACTTTTCTTAAAAATATTATATATACATATATATATATATATATATATCATAATTTGGAAGGTCAGCCAGTTCTAACTTCCTTTCAACATTTCGTTATCTTTAGGCGTTTTATAATCACTTTATATTGTTTTTTTAATTTTCTTTTCTCCCCAAGCCAGGTGGTACCACCACTCATGCGCAGGGGACTTCATAAGGTAGCAGAAGTTTCCGCAGGAGAAGAGTGAAGAGGAAGATGAACCAGTTACAGGGAGTGAAAGAGAAAGAGCAAGGGAAGGATTGGAACACAGGAGTGAAGACAGATGCGAAGGCAGAGAGAAAGAAAAAGAACAAGATACATGGGGTAAAGTAGAAAGCACTGGAGCCACGGGGATAAGCGATGGGAATTGACATTGCATTTAAATTACTGGAAGGTGACTTCTTCTAATACAGATAGAAGCTTTTTTTTCAAATTTATTTTTTTATTTTTGCAATTGAGTGTCACACACTCAATTAAGCCCATTTGTAGACATTTTTTGGCTGATACATGTGGTACCATACACAGTTGACATTCTTCTATGAATTTCAGCTGGTTTGCACCTTTCAGCAACCAGAAACTTATTAAGTGACATCTGTTCAAATCTGTTCAATCCATGCTTCTTGATCGGCCATCTTTATTAATCTCCACATCTCTCGAAGTTTTTTTCAATCTACAAAAATAAAAAAATTAAATTCCTTTGAAAAAGAAGTAAAGAAAAAAAGCTAGGCATCTATCGGTATTAGAAGTCCGTATATATTAGTCATCCACATACAAGCCCGTTTCGCTGTATCACAGCTCATCAGTTCAGCTAGACATATCCACTTGTTTCTGGCCGGGATCGAAACTCGACCGATTTGGTGTCGGTGTTGGCGTCAGTCGCAGTCTCTCCGCCCTAAGCCATCGGCGCATGGCATCGGAGAAGGGAAATTTTAACGTCTTGTATATAAGCAGTGTATAGAGACGCCAGTCACCGAGAGAACTCAACTCATTTCTGAAGAGTAACGCATTATATATGTCAGATTTAAATTAAACCAGTAGACAGTTGGACTTTTGCTTGCTCAAAACATGTCTGAAGGAAAATAAAGATTTAACCTGAAGATAATTTAAATATTTAGTTTGGGAATATCAGCCGGTTACGCAAGCATAGTTTCAAATTTTTGGAAACAAAACGCTCGACGAAAATGCGTAAAACGTGTTAGCGTGGCTGGTTGATATTCCATATATATAATTCTTTATTGCTATAAAGTTATTTTTAGTAGGTACACGTATTTGTGTTGCTATCTCTGTTTTTGGAATTACGAGGTTCATTCAATATTTAAGGTAAATTTTTCGGTATAAGGACTTCTACGAGGGTCATTCAATACATAAGGTGAATTTTTCGGTATAAGGACTTCTACGATGGTCATTCAATAAATAAGCTAAATTTTTCATTCAATAAATAAGATGAATTTTTCGGTATAAGGACTTCTACGCGGGTCATTCAATAAATAAGGTGAATTTTTCGGTATAAATACGTCTACGAGCTTCATTCAATAAATAAGGTGAATTTTTCGGTATAAATACGTCTACGAGCTTCATTCAATAAATAATGACAAAAATTCTCCATAATTTTGATAATTTGTTATTAACTTATTTCTAAGCTTTCGACTCACATGAGCCATCTTCAGAGAAGTTAGAAGGACGATAACATAAAATATCCACCATCAGCAACGATATATTTGGTGGATTGGAACATGCAAATTCATGTTCATAGGTACGTATATAACAAATTTTATTAACGCTATATCTCGATACTAAGACTTTTTACGGCAAAAAATCTGCTTTCCAAAATTCCTTTCTACCAGTAAACCCCTAAAAAAAATCAGCAATCTTGTCATTAAGCATCAAAATCTTCTCGTTAAGCATCAACACTATATATATATATTTTTTCTAAACATATGCTGTTAAATATAAGAGATAATGAATGCTTATAATGTTTAATCTAAACATCCTATTTGGACTTTAATTTCAGGTAAAAATAAAGTAAAAAATTCTCCAAAATTTAAATAATTTGTTTTTAAGTTGGTTCTAAGCTTTCCGCTCACAGGAGCCAGCTCCAGAGAGGTTACAAGGACGATAACATAACATCTACCATCAAATATGATTTTATCTTGTGTTGACATAAAACTTTGCTAAGCAACGATAACAGTTACCAAATAGCAAACGCAGTTCGTAAATTTGTAATGCGGTTCTATTACGAACCAAATTAGATTAAATTTACAAACTCTGTATGCTAATTGGTAACTGCTTTCGTTACTTAGCAAAGTTTTATGTCAACACAAGAAAAAGTCATTTGACAAACCAGAACAAAACGAAGCAATGCAACCATATACACATATATACATACCCATTTAAAGTTAAATCAACCAAATATAACCACCACATCTTCTCCACCAGCTCCTTTTCACGCACTCCCCGCCCTGTCTGTGGAACTCTCTTCCGGATGGCTACAATCTCCAAGAATTTAAATGCAATGTCAATTGCCAACTCTTACCCACTTGACTCCAGTTCTTCCTTCGTTTTTTCCCCATCACCTTCTGTATCCTGTTCTTTTCGGTTATCACTTTATTCTCGCAATTGTCTTCACACCGATATTCTCATCCTTTGCTTGCCCTTTCGGGAGAAAATCCCGCTGAGTTTTCAGTTCATTTCACAAGCATCGTCTTTCAGGATATGTCTCCTTTAAAGATTAGGTCCGATTTTGCAACGTGCCATAAAAAAGGTTTTCCCTCCTTTCTTTTCAAATCATGTCACGTGATTTGCGGATTTAATGTCGAGAAGGAAAGGGGACGCCAGTTCGATCCGTCTAGCTTGTCAATAAGAGACATCATCATAAGAGACATCATCATAAGAGACATCATCATAAGAGACATCATCAAAGGTATATTGATGATGTAAAGGAACGTTTTGGTCAACATTTAACATGGACAGAATTACGTTCAAATAGCGTATGATTAGGATGCTCTCTGAAAGGGCAATACAAATGAAGAAGGACTTATATCTGTTCATTATTGATTATGCGAAGGCATTTGAACAAAATACGCCACAAAGAATTGATGGAGATGCTCGGCAGTCTTGACATATTTGGGAAAGACTTAAGAGTAATCAAGAATCTTTACTGGCAGCAAACCGCCTGCATAAGGACAGGTAACGAATTCAGCAGATATACAAAGATAGAAAGGGGCGTAAGACAAGGATGTGTCTTTTCACCGGATTTGTTCAACTTGTACAGTGAGAATATTTTGAGAAGTTATGCCTGAATTTGTCATCGGAGGCCACAATTTAAACAACCTAAGGTACGCAGATGATACAGTGCTGATAGCAGACACAGAAACGAAACGACTTGATCTCCTACAGAAAGTAACTGAAGAGAGTGACAAGAAAGAACTAGAAATAAACTGCAAGAAAACCGAATGCATGGTCATCAGTAAAAAGGGCAGCCCAATATGCCAAATACAGGTCGAGGATACCAGAATGAAGCAGGTACAAAAATTTAAATGCAGGGGAAGTGTTATAACAGAAGATGGAAAGTGAGACAGAGATCCGAAGGCGAACGGTCATATCAAAGGAAGCATTCCAGAAGTTGAGTAAAGTATTAAGAAACAGGACAATTTCGCTAAAAAACAAAGAGAGTATTTAAGAAACAGGACAATTTCGCTAAAAAAAACAAAGAGAGTATTGGATTGCTATGTAATGTCGGTTCTTCAATATGGCAGTGAATGATGGAAATATTATCACAGATGAAAGAAAAACTTGTAGCATCTGAAATGTGATTCTACAGAAGGATGCTGCGAATATCATGGATCGAGCATGTGAGCAATGATGTGGTTTTGGAGAGGATGGAAACGAAAAGGAAATTAATACTGAGCATCAGGAAGAGACAGCTGGAGTTCCTGGGACATGCAATGAGGAAAGAGGATTTGGAGAACCTGATACTAACAGGCCAGAGAGATGGAATAAGAGACAGGGGAAAGCCACGGATAACATATTTGAAGAACCTAATCCGGTGGATGATAGAACGAGATTTGCATGGTGTAACAGGAGAAGGCGTGCTAAGAGCCACCAAGGATAGGGAGACGTGGTAAGCCATGATCGCCTACGCCCTGAAGTGACAGGGCACATAGAAGAAGAAGAAGAAGAAGACGCGTACTGACGCGACAAATAATCTTCATGGCAAATCTTGTTACTCTTTTAACGAAAGATGTGTACAGGTTACTAGAATGTGGGACAAGGAAGAAACTGGTTCTTTTGAATGTCTTTATGCTATTTACAGTTATGATATTTAGTTTACTTATTTATTTGTAACTTCACTTTTGCTAAATTTTCGGCTCTAAATTTTCGTGTTTAAAATAAAGTCTATTGTATTTATGTTTTATTATATTATTTAGTCATTCATGGCGTAGGTTGTAGGTAGCGTATTAGAAAATTGCTTTTGTGTCTGCACTTAAAACCTGAGTACTAATCTTTTGTTTCGGAGGTCATCTAAAAAGGTTATTTCATCTTTTAGGCAAAACTCAAATCTTTCTTGCGATGTCATTGTAAGCAGGAGCGGTATACATATATTTGTAGAGGGTGCATTAAATTTGAAGAGTCTTAAAATTCAGGTAAGAACTATAATTTCTAATGCAGATTTTCAAGGTTTTCAATTTGTCACCCCTTACAAAAAATATTCAACTTCTATTCTGTGAAGCAATGCTGAAAACCTCTAGACCGGGACCTTCTAGATCTGGACCTTTTAGATCTGGTTTCTGAAAATTAGAAATCTGGTTGAAGTTTCATTAAATGTTAACTTTTTTTACTAAATTTTGATATTTGGAAAAGGAAAAACTCTAAAACGGTGAGGTCGGAATAAAATGGGTGAAGAGACATTAAAAGAATTTCTTTTTTATTTCGAAACTTTCTGGAATAGCTAAAATCGTGCGCTCTCGATTTTCTTTCCATTTATAATCAAGTTTGGAACAAAAGAATCGCTTGTCTTTGATTTTTTTTTCTTTAAACAAGCATGGGATTTGAAGAATGGGTTTATCCGTGGTGTAGATCTTTACTTCTGTTTTGCAGACAGCTCAGTACAAGAACCTGGCAGAAAAACATATTTAAATACAATCAGTTTAAAATTTATCAAAAAACATACACTTCAGTACTTTTTAGCGATTTGTTATGCAAACTAAGTACACGTGCGCACAAAATATTATGCGTATATATATATATTTTGTATGTATATATTTGTATATATATATATATATATATATATATATATATGTATATATATATTTGTATGTATATCTATGTATAAATTTGTGTATATATATATATTTGTATATATACATTTATATATATATATGTTTGTATATATATGTATATAGATTTGTATATATATATATGTATATATAAATATATTTGTGCATATATATATTGTATACATAAGATATATATATTCATATATATATATATATATATATAATCTACAATTTCATAAAATTATAGAATATCTAAAATTATTTCTAAATTATATTACTCTCTTAAATTAAATAAATAAATTTAACATTGAGTTCTTTTGAATTCGTCACTATCGGAATAGTTGAATATACGGATCGAATCCGACACACACACGTATATATATATATATATATAACGAATATCGGTTGTATACAAGTGAAGCCGTGTTGAAATAGTACATTCATGTACTATTATTCTGAGTGGAGCTCATAGCTACCATGCAAACTAACGCGGTATTCTCTGTGTAACTTCGTTATCGTTCGGTAACTTCCGAATCAGGCCCGATGTCTCTCACGGATCTCTTTATGGCAGGAGTATGTGTATACTCCTTTCAAGTCTATTATCAAAGCGAAGGGGGAGGTCCCACAACACTAACAAAGACAAAACCACATTTCTGCAGTTAGGGAGGAAGGTAAATAACTGCCAGACGTTGTCGTGGAGGATTGTAACTCAACTTAGCCATCTGACGACGTAAATCCTGGATAAATGTAGATGTCGGAGTCGAATCAGTATTGGAGAAAAATATGGAACTGGTAGTGAAAGAATCGCACCGAATACAAGTTCTGCAGCAGAGCAGCTGAAATATTCTTTGACCGTGTTCCTTAAAGAATTTCAGGATGAAGGGAATATCATCAATTATTTGCGCCGTTCTTCAAAGAAAGAGAAGCTTTTCCTTTAAGGCTTTGTAGTGTGAAAGGAAAGACAAGAAATAGATGAAATAAACAGGCGAGAGTATTCTTCTTCTTCTTCTTCTTCTTCTTCTTCTTCTTCTTCTTCTTCTTCTTCCAACCCAAGCACGCTCAACAGGAAGCAAAAAACAAAAAACAAAAAACTCTGCCGTTCTCTAAAAACAGCTTGCTTTATACAGCCCAGGACCGACCATAATTTGCATGCGAAGGGAGACCATGAGATTTCGCGTTACTGTCCGAGGCCGCCGGTCATAAAACATGGGCGTTGTCATTTTGGCTCTTTTTATCACGGAGTAGCTGGATTCTATACGACGCACAAACTCCTTGATGTTTTCGAGGTAAGGATCTTCTCAATTTTCCCAAAGACCCCGAAACCCCAAGTTACATATATATATATATATATATATATATATATATATATATATATATATATAAAAGGCAAGATGTTTGCGTGTGCGTCTGTTTATCTTTCTGTCTGTATACGCTTTATACAAATCCACAATTTTTATTCGATACTCACTAAACTTCACACAAATATATTTTAGGCTTCCGGTCAGGCTATTTATTTTTTCCGATTTTCTCCCGATATCAAAAATCGATACTCCGATATCAGATCAGGTCTTATCAAGATCAGGATTTCATCCCTTTTATCGTGGTTCTTGCTGTAGAATTTGCTCTAATTCGGTAAAATTATAATTTTTTGTCCGCAACAGTAGTAGATCTTCACAGACAACTCATTTTCCCCGATATCAGAAATCGACACCCCCGATATTCTATCAAATATGATCAAAAACCGATATTCAGCCATCAATATGGCTCACTTTCTCCAATTTTACTCTCGATGAGTACAATAAGTTTTCATGGACTTACTTATGTTAGTTTATCCTTGGATAACTTATTTGACTCCAATATTTGAAATCGATACCCGATATCCTATCAGGTCTGATCAAAATCAGCTTTTCAGCGCTTTTATTTGGATTTTTGCTTCGGGTTTGGCTCTAAGTAGATATAATTGTAGTTCTTAGTCTCAGCCATGATACCATTTACTCAGAGGACCTATTTAGCCTTCAAAATTCAGTTTGCGACGGAAAACTTATTTAACGTCGATACTAGGAAATCAAAATTTGACTTACATCCATTCATTTTTCTTTCAATCTACGGTTTCGCTTTGACTGGCAACAACTATTGCTTTTTAGTCTTTCGTGACAACGTCCAAAGAGTCTGAGCTCCAGGACCATGGATTAGTTTTAAAGCTTTCATTACACCCGAGCAAGAAAGTTGATGAAGCTACTAAGACTCAAGGGGTTGCTGAGAGTGAAAGAAACTTGAAAAATATTACTGAAGACTAAGAAAAAAATGTAAAATAATGAGACTTTACTGTCTATCTAGTCTTATACTTAAATTCATGAAGTGGATAACGTCTTGTATAACCCACCGAGAACGAACTCGGAGGGAAAATAAGGGGAAGCAAAAAGAGAAACAAGTGGAAATTGGTTGGAAAGCATGAAGCCGAAAAAGATTTTCATAAATGACCTGCGAAAAAAGAAACTGTTAACATAGAACTTACGGTTACAAGCAATCGTGAAGCACATTTAACAATGGATTCAGTGTAAATTTTTCAGTTTATGTCACCCAAGTATGTTAATTCGAAAAAGTCAACGTGTCACTATCTCATGGAAGTTTGCAGGAACCGGTGTTTCAGTTAATTGATAGACAGAAGTTTTGCTTTTGAGTCAAGCTATTCCTTGCCTCAGTTAACAACAGCTTGTAGGTCATCTTTTAGATCAGCTGATAATTTAACCTAATAAAACTGATCAGCCTTCTCATCGAGATTAAATGGTTATGTCAGAATAGATATAAAGTTGTCAGCTGATGTAACCAGGAGAGACATTGATGACCATTATAAACAAGGTAGGGCCAAAGATAAAGCTCAGTAATAGTAAAAAGAAAGACCTAAAAGAGTGGCCGTTCAAGACGTCTTTCAACTAACGGTTTGATAAGAAAAATTGAATCAGTTAAAAAATTCGTTTGAAAATAGAGGGTGATCCAAAAAACGAAAATTTTTGATGTGTGTATTAGCAGACATGAGCAAGTGGCAGCACTGCGAAACAGAGGCCGCACAAAGTAAACACCGCCATTTCAGTAACCATGGATCAAGACGAATTTTAAGCAAGTTATGGATGTCATATGTGGCCTATTTTCATCTCACAGGTTATATGAATAAGCAGAACTACCGTTACTGGGTAAACACAAATCCTAACGAACTTCATGAGCACCCTTTACACGCTAGTAAGGTGAAAATATGGTGTGCTGTTTTATTACATAGGATTATCGGAACTTTTTATTTTTGTAAATGAACAGGGGATCTCAGTCTATGTCACTGCGAATCGTTACGTGGAGACACATAAAGTAAACAATTTTTTACACGTTCAAGAAACCTTGTTTCAACAGGATGGACCGACATCACACACTGCACGGCAATCATTGTTCGCTGTGCAAGAATTGATCTCAAGATTCGGTAGTATTCCATGGCTCCTTAGATCGCCAGATTTGTCCGTTTGTAATTTTTTCTTGTGAGGCCATCTCAAGAGTATAGTGTACACGACTCGACCAAGAACTCTGGATGAGTTAAAACAGAGAATTCAAGATGAAATTCACAGTATCCCAGCTGAGATGTTGCAGCAGTCAATGAGGAATCTCAACAACAGATTTCAAGAATACATTCGTACAGGAGGACGCCATCTACAGGACGTCATTTTAAAAAAATGAAAATTCAAGCATCGTTTGTTAAATGGTATGTTTTAAGGTTTTAATTACTTTGAATAAAATATTTTACTTCCATCACTCTTGGTTATATTGGATCGTTAGAAAGTTCACGCTTTTTTGGGACCAACCTGTCCTATAGCTTTTCAACTTAAGGTCAATATACCAAAACTTTTGAGATATCTAAAGCAACAGCACGAGTTTTATCAGATCTTGTCTAAAGCCTGACAGACTATTTCAGCGATAATACTAGATCAGCAGTTGAAGCGAAAGCCATATGGTTTGTCTGAAATAAGGTCCGGCGATGGTAGATGAATGCATGGTCATCAGTAAAAATAGCAGCCCAATATGCCAAATACAGGTCGGGGATACTAAAATCAAGCAGGTACAAACATTTAAATATCTGGGAAGTGTTATAACAGAGGACGGAAAGTACGACACTGAGATCCGAAGGCGAATTGTCATGGCGAAGGAAGTATTCCAGAAGTTGAGTAAAGTATTAAGAAACAGGACAATTTCACTAGAAACAAAGAAGAGAGTACTGGATCGCTATGTTTTGTCAATTCTTCAATCTGGCAGTGAATGCTGAACAATATCATCGAAGATGAAGGAAAAACTCGAAGAAGCTGAAATCCGGTTCTACAGAAGGATGCTGTGAATATCATGTGTCGAGCATGTGAGCAATGATGAGGTTCTGGAAATGATGGAAACGAAAAGGAAATTAATGCTGAGCATCAGGAAGAGACAGCTAAAGTTCCTGTGCCATGCAAGGAGGAAATAGGACTTAGAAAACAGGTCAGATAGAGAGAAAAGAGACAGGGTAAAGTCGTGGATAACATATTTGAAGGACCTAATCAGGGGGATGATGGAACGAGGGTTGCATGGTGTAACAGGAGAAGGCGTGCTAAGAGCCACCAGGGATAGGGAGACGTGGAAAGCCATGATCACCTACGTGAAAGGACAGGGCACATAAAAGAAGAATATATTTGCAAACTGCTTATAAGAAATTATAATGTAGATATAAAATGGCAGATCAATTGTATATTAAAATCAATATATAAACTGATCCCTCATTTCGTGGCTTAGCTAGTTTCTATACATTTATATTCTAGATTTATGGTCTTGAGCTAGTGGATGGCAAAGCAGGGTTTGGGTGGTGTAACAGGAGAAGGGGTGCTAAGAGCCACCAGGGATAGGAAGACGTAGAAAGCCATGATCGTCAACGTCCTTAAGGGACAGGGAACATAGAAGAAGTATATATTTGCAAACTGTTTATAAGAAATTATGATGTGGATATAAAATTGTTTTTTTTTTTTAATCATATCACCCCAAGCAAGGCGGTAATGCCACTGATGTGCAGGGGGATACATAAGAGGGAGAAGATTAGAAAAGAGAAAAACCGGAAACCACATCCTAAACATGAAACAAGGGATGAGCCTCTTCACCTGTTCAATAGACGTGGGTGGAGTGTGAACAGGGCGATAGTTTAGTCTATCTACTCCAATTAAATAGAATTAAATTAATGGGGGATCAATTCTATGTTATAGTCAATATATAAACTGATCCCTCATTTTGTGGCCATGTTCGTTCTATACATTTTTATTCTAGATTTATGGGCTTGAACTAGTGGGTGGCAGAGCTGGGTTTGTGTGGTGTAACAGGAGAAGGGGTGCTAAAAGCCACCAGGGATAGGGAGATGTGGAAAGCCCTGATCGCCTACGTCCTGAAAGGACAGGGCACAAAGAAGAAGAAGAAGATGGGAGATGCTTAAGCAATTCAGAGTTGATTAGGGAATTCATTAGTTTGCTAAAATGATGTCAGTCAGTCAGTTAAGTGCCATACGTGATACACGCTTGGGCGATCATGTCTCTAAAGAGACATGACTGACTGGGCAGAAGATTATCCCGCAGTAGGTTGCCATTGCTTTCTGCGGTAGACTGGTTGCCGACCAAGGCTATAGAACCCAATCCGTCCTGCTATTTAACCCATAACTGGAAGGAAGAGACGGATTAATACCTTTCCCAAGGGTATTTACGCGTAAGTGAATACAATGGATTCAACTGGAATTCGAACTCGACTCCCTGGTTTCTCGTTCCGAGCCGATATCCACTGTACCACAACAGTCTACATAACGAAAAAAGCGATTTAATGACCACATGCAGCCATAGAAAAATACTTATAATAGTGCATATCAGCCTTTTTGGAATCAGTCAGTTAAGTGCCATACGTGATAAACGCTTGGGCGATCATGTCTCTAAAGAGACATGACTGACTGTGCAGAAGATTATCCCGCAGTAGGTTGACCATTGCTTTCTGCGGTAGACTCGTCTGTCCTGCTATTTAACCCATAACTGGAAGGAAGAGACGGCTTAATATCTTTCCCAAGGGTATTTGTGCGTAAGTGAATACAATGGATTCAACTGGAATTCGAACTCGGCTCCTCGGTTTTTCGTTCCGAGCCGATATCCACTATACCACAACGCACATCCTAAAATGATGTACAACGCTCAAAAACCTAGAATTAGAAGAGTCAGACGATTCACTTGAGATTTTAAAGATTGGAACAACGGAGGAGGATTTGCAACAAGCAGTTTGAAAGGAAATCTAAATGCTTTCATATATTCGCTTACTGAGCTTTCGATTTTTTTACGGTCTGTTATTTTTGCTTATCTAATCTGACGCATTCAAAAGACAAAGAAGATTTTTGTAGACTTTTTAAACTATTTCTTATATTTCGCGATACGACAATTCGCAGACATGTTCAGTTAAACACAACTAATGGAATTTTCTTGGAATCAACCGTTACTTTAAGATGTTCTTGAACACTCAATTTTGTATTGAACTTTTTATATAGTTTTTACTCTTTTAAAATTATATATATATATATATATATATATATATATATATATTATAATAATATTAACTATAGCAACAACAATATCAATAGTAAAACTAGTATTAATCAAGCTATAATTTAAATCGTCTTGTATAACCCACTGAGAACGAACTCGGAGGGAAAATAAGGGGAAGCAAAAAGAGAAACAACCGAAGTACATGAACAAAAAGTCAAGCACTCGTAAGAAAGAAAAAAAACCCAAGACGAAAGCCCTAACACTAAAGCCCTCAATACAAAAGTAGAGCAAACAAAGTCGAGCCGTTAAGCGAAACTGTGGTCGGTTGTTGGCTCTTGTTTAGATTTTCTGTATATATATATATATATTTCTTCTAGTTGGTTTGAAGTAGTTATATCTTTCAGTTTCTTGTAGAGATCATGTTTGTTCTTGTATAATGTGTCTAGATTTTCTTTCGCTATTGGCCGAAGACAGTGACAAAATAGTGGCGTTGTGGTCCCTGATCTGATTACAGGCATTTGAGTACGTTATTGGAAATAACAAAATTGATTGTATTCAAACCAGGTTTAATTGTTTAATGTAGATTGCTTCCAGGATTTTTAGTTTCTGTTTATTATTTTCTTGTGTAAGTATGTACGTGTTATCAACGAGCTTTTTTCTCAGAAGTGTGCGTTGATGGTCTTCGGACATCCGCCACGGTAGGGATGGACTTATATTTTCAATTTAATTCTCTTTATTGTTAATAACTTAAATATTCTATGTTTACTGTATGTTAATATTTACTCTTCGATAATGGCTTATGTGAGCCAAAAGCTTAGACCCGATAAAAAATCAACAATTACTGTGATTTTTGTTGTCTTTCAACGATATCACCATCAAGTATATCAGACGGTATGAACGGATCCTACACAAATTAATAGACAAAACTTGTCTATATTATTCAATGAAACCTGCATGAATATATATATATATATATATATATATATATATATATATATATATATATATATATATATATATATATCGGCTATAATTATTAGGCCACCCCATAGTGGTTCTTTTGTTATTATTATTTTGGAAAGTTTTGGGAGAATATACACTACCGGCCACAATTATTAGGCAACCCAAGTTTTCTTAAAAGAAATGATGTATTTCATATTATTTTTATAGCATTTATTGCCAAATGAAAATAGAATGGTTCTTTTGTTATTATTATTTTGCAAAATGTTGGGAGAATATACACTATCGGCCATAATTATTAGGCCACTCAATTTTTTTATAAAAGATTAGGTATTATTTTTAGTATTTATTGCCAAATGAAAATAGAATGGTTCTTATGTTATTATAACAAGACAAGGAAGCAAAGATAGTGGAAGATTACCAAGTTCGTAACATTTTGGGTACGTTAAGTCGATTAGTAACCGACAAAGCGCGATTATAACTTTCAGTGCGAAAACTACTCCACAACACACATATGAATTTCACTTTGAATTGCTCCCGAATTCAGCCTATTCTCAAGTTCTGGATCCCAGCGACTACCGGCTGTCTGCAAACCTCAAAAGAATGCTCCCGGGAAAGAGATTTGGTTCCAATGAAGAAGTGATATCGGATACTGAAGTACAAAAATGAGAGTTAACATAGGATTTTGATTACTAGAGTGAGATTGCTTCTCGATTCAAACATAGATGACAAACGCTCGAGAAGACATGTGAAAAGGAAAAGGAAGAGAAGAAAGGAAGAAATATTATCAGGAAATCCGGAACTTTTAACTCTACAAGATCTAAACTTATTTTACAAATGGATCTTTGTGTGTGTGTGTGTGTGTGTGTGTGTGTGTGTGTGTGTGTGTGTGTGTGTGTGTGTGTGTGTGTCTGGGTGTGTGTCTGTGTGTGTGTGTCCGTTACCTATAGACTCCGAAACGGCGTAACCGATTTTCTTGAAAATTTACACATCTGTACTATAAACGTCGGCGAGTGATCTTAGCTAGGTTTGTGTCGAGGTACCCCCGAAAAATATCGAAAATCAATAATCGAAAAAATCGGGTTATAGAAGGAATGATCCGATTTTAATCAAATTTCATACACTCATAGACAAAGACATAAGATATTCCGAAGTTCTAAGGTTGCAGTTCTTACAATAGTGCAGAAAATCCATAATGTATATATATATAAAATGCAAGATGTTTGTGTGTGTGTCTGTTTATCTGTCTGTATGTCCTTTATACAAATCCACAATTTTTTATCCGATTCTCACCAAACCTCAAAATTTGACTTACATTTATATTTCTTTCAGTCTACGGTTTCGCTTTAACTGGAAACAACTATTGCTTTTTAGTCTTCGTGCCAACGTCCAAAGAGTCTGAGCTCCAGGAACATGGATTAGTTTTAAAGCTTTTATTACACCCGAGCAACGCCGGGCTATACTGCTAGTTAATATTAGGTTGTCCCAAAAGTTCGTAAACAATTGCGAAATGAGTCTATCTGGTCCAGCATAAACGAGACAAGCGATTGGGTTCAGAAAGGGCAAGAGACACCGTCGGTTCCAAAACAAGATCGATTCGGCAAGTAAGTCATGTTGTGCGTTTGGTTGAACTTTGAAGGAATCGTGCATTTTGAGTTGGTTCCGAATGGTCGTGCCATCAGTGCCGAACTTTACTGTCAACAACTTGATCGTGTCTACGAAAAGTCGAAGCAAATGTACCCGGCTCTGATCAATCGAAAGCGCGCTTTGATGCAGCAGGACAATGTCAAGCCACACACCACCAGGAAGACCAAAGACAGGTTTGAAGAGCTGGACGACTTGAGGTTCTGCCACATCCAGCCTACAGTCCTGACTGTGCTCCATCAGATTACGACCTTTTCCGCTCAATGCAACACTTTCTGAAGGGCCGCCGATTCGACTCGTTTGATGAAGTCGAGGAAGCGTGTCAAGAATTCTTTGATTCGAAGCCGGCTGAATGGTACTTTGACCAGATCCGAAAGCTTGAGATCGATGAAGAAAGTCTTAGAAAATGATGGTCTTTATTTTGAACAATAATTTTTGTTGTTTTTACGAGTAAAATTTCAATTTTTTGCAAGTGTTTTCTGGTAACCTTAGATTACTTGGCGAGTAAAATTGCAATTTTTTGCAAGTGCTTACAAACTTTTGGAACAACCTAATAAATAATTGTGATTCTTCAGTCTATCGTCAGTTTTTGTTTAACTGGTACTAAAACAAGGTGGGACATGAAATATTTAAAAAGATGAATATGGAAAAGTAAACAGGGTTGACTTTAGTAAGATCTAATTTTAAACACGATACATTAAAAAATAGAAAGAGCACTCGGAGACCACAAAACTCCGCCACAGCAACACCGACATCATCTCAACAATTATCAAGAGATGATTAATAATATCATAGAGGTTAGTTGCAATGAATTTGACCGCTTTTAGGAGTGAAAATGCAAAAAAAAAAAATGAACTCAACGTCTGTCAAATTTAAATGCACATTTAAAATGAAACAGGGGACGGAATCTAGAGGAGGTCAGTCAGTATTTGACCTTTGAAAAGTAAAAAATAAATTTTAGTAACAAAAGCAGAAAAATAACAAAAAAACATTATCCCGTACCAGATCAAACCCCAAAACTAATCAGTTCGTGTCAGTCATGAAAACAATTATACCTGAAAATTTCATCTGAATCCATCCAGCAGGTCTTGTGATGCCTTGACAACAAACAAACAAACAAACAAACAAACAGACAGACAGACAGACAAGAGCGAAAATATAATACCTCCACCTAAAAAGCGGAGATAATAACCGACATTAATATGATTCTGTCTCGCCAATGTAGATTTGGTTGAAATGAAGTTCATTTTCAGATGACGCTGTTTAATCAGCGACACATGTCAAACATGTGTTTCCCAAATTGTCTTATAAATGTACCATTCCGTCGTGTTCTCTTCCACATTTAAACTAATATCTGCAATCGAATTATCATAGTTCGCATATCATCTAAAAAGTTTTTTTTACTTGAATAAACTTTCTTTGTATATCTCTAAAAACGTTATACATCTTCATGTTATTTACCCATATGACACGTGAACACTTCCTAACTATATATATAAGCAGTAGTTCTACTTAGCAGAGAGTGAGAGCGGAATCTATTCTAGCAGATAACTCTGACAGCCGGACTACCAGTCACGCTAATAGTCTCTCGTTTGTATATGTTTGTACAACTGTTTCTGTTAAATATATTTAAACTCTATTCCGCCTTTGTTTATTTTTTTATTTCTGGCCCCAACAAGGCCACAACACCTTATAGAATGAAATTTCCGTTGTACAATCCTGGGGAGCGTGATAGTCAAGCAATGATTCCATAATTCATTTAAAAACCAAATCTGAATGCTATGTTGGATTGTTGTTTACTCGAATAAGTACCCAAAAGACATGAATAATTACTAAAGTGTAACAATTTCACTTTCGCTTGTTTAAGAAACTGTTGAAAAATCAACCCTGGTCAATGATCCAGTGAAAGACTTGTTAACAAACGAAATTGATTCATATTTTTTTGTTTTTTAATCATTTCACTCCGAGCAAGGCGGAAACGCCACTGATGTGCAGGGGGTTACATAAATGTAAAAAGATTAATTAGAAAAGAGTGAGGAGTACAAGCTAGTTAGAAACGAACAATAGAAAGCTGAGAAAGAAGGTGCGATGACAGAAAGGGAAGGTTATACAGGGGAGGGGAGAGAGCTAGAGGCCAGTGGTTAATAGATGAGTATTAACTTTGCATTTAAATTTCTGGAGGTTATAGCCGTCAGGAAAGCAAGAATACGGGAGTGAGTTCCACAGGCGGGAAGTGCGAGAGAGGAAGCTGCAGGAGTAGAATTGTCGTCTGCATTTGGCTAACCTGACTGTGAATGGGTGGGACCCAGTTGCCAGTCTGTTTGCACGGGTGGACACCTGTTGAGGAGGCATCAGTGACTTAAGCTCATCCGAGCAGAAGCCATGAAAATATTTATAGAAGAGACAGAGGGAGGCCACATTTCGACGATGGGAAATTGGCTGCAGTCGAGTCGCCAGATCAGTACCTATCACATTATAGACTCTCCTTTGGAGCTTGTCAAGAATACTGAGGAGAACGGCAGGGGCACCTGACCATAAATGGCAGCAGTACTCCATGCACGGACGGATGGTTGACTTGTATATATGCAGGATGGATTCAGGTGGAAAAACATCCTGGATCGACATAGTGACCCAACCTTCTTAGCAGTAGATTTTGCTATATATATATAGGCTCTTGGTGAATATAAATCTTTAGATTTATTCTCAGTCTTACTGGTTAATATATTTTCACAATTTTGAAATAGTCTTTTGAAGAAAGAATAATATTTTTGATCATATTCTGAAAATGAGTCTACAAAATTTCATTTTTAAAAGATATTTTACCACCATTCAAATAAAAGAATACCACGTACAGCATCTTGTCATTGCTGCCATGATCGGTCCATTGTATCCTCAGTATACTTTTATAGAACAAAGTTTCTACTGCTTCGAGTTTCTCCTGCATCCGTGAAAAGATTGTCCAGCAATGGTTGACACGTAGGACAGATATCACATAACATTCTGCTACTCTTAATGGTAAATTCAGGTAAAAAGAAGCAAACTGGTAAATATAATGGTAATGGCATTGTTATACGTTTCCTCATAAGGAAACATTAATCATTCATCGATTCCTGAAGACTGTGCCACTGGAGTTACGTTTTTCTTCACACTTGGCAATCGGGCTGGAATCAAATGTAGTTCCGTTCAACTCTGACCTCATTAGACTCCCTGCCTCTGGACGGACAGAAATCAAGACGAGGCTTAGCCGAAGCCCAGAGCTTCGTCTGGAGAGAAAAAAAAAACAGGTGCCCGACCAAGCCTTGTTCAGGAGCTACGGGATATTTTTAGCCGAGTTGAAGGGCTCGGTGATCCAATTTTGACGCATTCCACGTCCATGAGAAGGCATATACGTGGGTCATTCAATAAATAAGGTGAATTTTTCGGTATTAGGAATTCTACGAGGGTCATTCAATATATAAGGTGAATTTTTCGGTATAAGGACTTCTACGAGGCTCATTCAATAAATAAGGTGAATTTTTCGGTATATGGACTTCTATGAGGGTCATTCAATAAATAAGGTGAATTTTTCGGTATAAGGACTTCTACAAGGCTCATTCAACAAATAAGGTGAATTTTTCGGTATAAGGACTTCTACGAGGGTCATTCAATGAATAAGGTGAATTTTTCGGTATAAGGACTTCTACGAGGCTCATTCAATAAATATGGTGAATTTTTCGGTATAAGGACTTCTACGAGGCTCATTCAATAAATACGGTGAATTTTTCGGTATAAGGACATCTACGAGGGTCATTCAATAAATAAGGTGACTTTTTCGGTATAAGGACTTTTACGTGGGTCATTCAGTAAATAAGGTGAATTTTTCCGTATAGGGACTTCTACGAGGGTCATTCAATAAATAAGGTAAATTTTTCCGTATAGGGACTTCTACGAGGATCATTCAAACAATAAGGTGACTTTTTCGGTATAAGGACTTCTACGTGGGTCATTCAGTAAATAAGGTGAATTTTTCCGTATAGGGACTTCTACGAGGGTCATTCAATAAATAAGGTAAATTTTTCCGTATAAGGACTTCTACGAGGATCATTCAGTAAAGAAGGTGAATTTTTCCTTATAGGGACTTCTACGAGGAACATTCAAAAAATAAGGTGAATTTTTCGGTATAAGGACTTCTACGAGGATCATTCAATAAATAAGGTGAATTTTTCGGTATGAGGACTTCAACGAGGCTCATTCAATAAATAACGTGAATTTTTCGGTATAAGGACTTCTACGAGGCTCATTCAATAAATGAGCTGAATTTTTCCGTACAGGGACTTCTACGAGGATCATTAAAAAAATAAGGTGAATTTTTCGGTATAAGGACTTCTACGAGGCTCATTCAATAAATAAGTTGAATTTTTCGGTATAAGGACTTCTACGAGGCTCATCATACGTGATACACTCTTTGGGCAATCATGTCTCGAAAGAGACATGACTGACTGGGCAGAAGATTATCTCGCAGTAGGTTGCCATTACTTTCTGCGGTAGACTGGTTACCAACCAAGGCTATAGAATCCAATTTGTCCTTTTATTTGACTCATAGCTAGAGGGAGAAGTGATGTATTATATTATTAAGTAGTAGTTAGAGGGGGATCAGTTTATTACTTCATAACAATAGAAAACCGATCCCCAACTTTATGCCCAGTAGAAGCCTTAATTATGTTTCGAACTATAATATGCAGTCAATGAGTTGTGCCATGTGTGATACACGCTTTGGGCGATCATGTCTCGAAAGAGACATGACTGACTGGGCAAAATATTTTCCCGCGGTAGGCTGCTATTATTTTCTGCGGTAGTCTGCCCAAAATGCTCTCAGACCCATTTAACCCATAGCTGGAAGAAGACGAGGTGGATTAATACTTCTCTAAAGGATGTTTGCGCGTAAGTGAATGCAACAAATTCGACTGGAATTCGAACTCCGATTCCTTGTTCCGAGCTGATACCCACTGCATCAACCAAAAACCTTTCTGTGGAGGTCAGTCAGTTAGTTAAGTGCCATGACTGATACACGCTTCGGCGATCATGTCTCGAAAAAGACATGACTAACTGGGCAGAAGATTATCCCGCAGTAGGTTGATATTGCTTTCGGCGTTAGACTGGTTGCCAACCAAGGCTATAGAACCCAATCTGTCCTGTTATTTGACCCATAGCTGGAAGGAAGAGACGGATTAATACCTTTGCCAAGGGTATCTGCGCGTATATGATTGCAACGACTTCAACTGGAATTCGAACTCGGCTCCCCGATTTGTCGTTTCGAGTCGATATCCACTGGACAACAACGTACATCCCTCTGTGGAGGTACCTGGTTATAACTGATCTACACAAAGATATTTGATATATTTTATGTTTTATCATTTATTGATATAAAATAAAGCAAGTGTGTTGCGTCGGATGAAAGCATCTCACCGATTTCTCTCCCAAGAATTTCGAGGTAACGGGAAGAGAAGAGAAAGAAACAAGAGAAAAAAATTTAAAAACCTCCTTATCTCAGAACCCGCAATACGACGGATGGCACACATATTTCTTCTTCTTCTATGTGCCTTGAACTTTCAGGACGTAGGCGATGATAGCCTTCCACGTATCCCTATCCCTGGTGGCTCTGAGCACGCTTTCTCTTGTAACATCTCGCAATCCACTTTGTGTCATCCACCTGCTCAGGCCCTTCAAATATGTTATCCGCTGTTTTCCTCAGTCTGTTTTTCCCTTTATCTGGCCTGTTAGTATCAGATTCTCCAAGCCCTCCTTCTTCATTGCATGTCCTAGGAATTTCAATTGTCTCTAACAGATGCTGAATATTAATTTCCTTTTCGTTTCCATCATTTTCAAAACCTCGTCATTGCTCACATGCTCGGTCTATGATATCCGCAGTATCCTTCTGTAGAACCACATTTCAGTGGCTTCAAGTTTCTCCTTCATTTTTGATGATATTGTCCAGCATTCACTGCCATATTGAAGAACTGACATCACATAGCAATCCAGTACTCTCCTCTTTGTTTCTAGTGAAATTGTCCTGTTTCCTAATACTTTACTCAACTTCTGGAACACGTCCTTTGCCATGCCAATTCGCCTTTGGATCTCTGTGTCGGACATTCCGTCTTCTGTTATAACACTTCCCAGGTATTTAAATTTTTGTACCTGCTTGATTTTAGTATTCCCCACCTGTATTTGGCCTTTTGGGCTGCTATTTTTGCTGATGGCCATGTATTCGGTTTTTCCTGCAGTTAAATTTCTGGTTCTTTTTGTCACTCTCTTAAGCTCCTCTTCTGAGGATTAAAATACCCAAGGAGCCGATTTCACAAGACAAGTCTTGATCACTCCTATTGCTTTTATTGGTGTGAAACGCCTGAGACAATAAAACCCAGATCTGGACAAGTTACAGTTGTGGACATGCCAAACTGTCTCGCTACCTACGAGGGGAACACGGGTTTAACTAGTCTTGACAGACATATCCGCACGCCTCTTTATCTCTATTTTACATCGGTATTGACGCAGGTTTGTCAACATTTTTCAGTGGATATACTATCACACCTTTCTCCCCACCCCGGTTCCAGATCCTATCAATCTTAATGCTGGAAATTTAATAATTAAACAAATCCAAATCATTCGTTGCTAAACTGTGTTAGAATAAATGACTCATTCATCTCAATATTTTTAATATTTTTATCTGAGCATTTACAAATTTAAAGACAGAAACAAAGTTATAAACAGTAATTTTTACATTTTCGAACGCAGTCGGCTGTATTCTTCATAATTACAATTTAATGTGCAAGGCGCCTAACAATAAAATTATTTACGGATACATTCTTTCAATTAGAATTCATTATCATGTCTTCTTAACATTTCCACAGGTAATAAGCCGATGCAAAAGTACGCTTAATCATTTTTTTAACAGAATTATAGAAAACAAATTAGAAGTTTCATCAACCCTATTTCTGTTAGCCGTCACATATAATCCTTTCGCAACATAGTCAAATCGCCCTGAAACTTGCTCAGAAACATTTGCAGATGAAATAAGGTATAAGATGCAGTAAAGTCATACAATTTTACTAAAAAAAATAAAAATAACTATAAAAAAATGTACCACAACTTTTCGAGGTTCATGGATCTCTACACCTTCCAGTCTTTTCTCTCCGCGAAATGTATTTTCTTATTTTGTTGTATGTTGTTCATAAAAACTGCACCAGTTGATTCTACTGTCATTTCAATAGCAAATGTATTTTTATGATGACGAATGATTAGCCTGTCACTCGAGACAGGCTACCATAAAATTGTGATTTTCTAAGCAGAGCTTACATGTGGTAAGAGGCCAAAAGTATGGTGCACCCGGTGAGAATCGAACTTAATACAGAAATGTAATGATTCAAGCGAGACAAGCTTACTAACCACTGCACCATGTCAAGCATCTTACAATGGACGTCAATGGCTCTACACTTAATTCACAACTAAGGGGAAAAGGGAATTCTTCACTTTTGAATGGTTTCCGATGCATTTTGTTCCATCATTGGCCAATTTATTCTCAATGTCTTTAGTATCTATAACACCACTGTTATCTTGGGCCGTTGTCTCATTATTATTATTACAAGTGTAACCATGACGCCAAAAATGGCGGCTAAATATTTCAGAGGATTACTTGCTGTTTCCACTGAGAGTAACAAGAGGGGAAAAAAAAAAAAAAAATATATATATATATATATATATATATATATATATTATTCAAATACTTTAATCCAAGCGGAAAAAGCAGGAAGGTAAATTCCAAAAACCCGATCCTAATTAATATTAAATTTTTTTTTAATATTAAAAAATGATACAGGAAGAGAGCTCCATGTAATAAAATATTACAGAGCAAATATGAATTAAATAGGATTTATTCAAAGATGTTGTATGTACATTTCGACATGAAATCCCCACAAGGGATAACGCATCACCTCAGCAACGAAAAAAAATCCTTTCTGAAACTGGAAAAAAAAATCAGTCTATTTTTCCTTTTTAACTCATAGATAGATTTGCAAAAAAATTTTAAAAAAAGAAAAAGAAAAAGATAAAATAAAATAAAATAAACAAGAAAAGAAAAAACGGCATTGTCTGGGTTCACAAAAAAGGAAAGAGAATTGTAACGTAAATAGAACAGACGGCGTGTTGAATTGATATTAGGTTAAGCAAAACGGAAAAAAGGTGGGAGGTAAGAGAGATAAAGGAAGGGAGGGAAAAAAGAAAAGAAAGAAAAAAAATTTCTTATATATTACAGACGCTCGACATATTCAAAAACCTAACTTCCCAAAAACGTTGAAGTATTAGAAAAAGGCCTTTTACTTAAAAAGGTATATTTATTTTTAAAGGGAAAAAAGATATAGGATTTAAAATAATTTTTTTTTAAAATAATTAGGTCATTTGATTTAAACTAAATAAAGACACCGCTAGGTATAAATGAAGAAAAAAAAAAATTTTCATTTACAATTACACATACATATATGTGTACACACATACATACACACACATTTCTTCAATTATAAATACATATATACATACATATACACACACACACATACATTCAATTACATACACACATATATACGTATATACACATACATGCGCAGTCACACACATATATATACATATATATATATTCCATGCGCATATGACCTTATGGGTAGCGACTCCGACTAACACCAAATTGGTCGACCCCGGCCAGAAGCAAGTGGATGTTCTTTCGATGACTGGCGTGTGTATACACTGCTAATATACAACACGTTAATATTTCCTTTCTCTAATTCCATGCGTCGGTGGCTTAGCGACTCTGACTGACACCAAATCGGTCGAGTTTCGATCCCGGCCAGAAGCAAGTGGATGTGTCTAGCCACACTGATGAGCTGTGATACAGCGAAACAGGCTTGTATATGGATGATTAATATATATATATATATATATATATGAGTGGGTCCGTGCTTTCAAAATACAAGATATGTATAAATCGATATGCCATCTGAAATGATTTAGTATCCTGCATTAAGACATAAAAAACAAACAAAATAATGCCCCCCCACCCGTATATATATATATATATATATATATATATATAACGTAGAATACTTGCTATATAAGTCAGGTAAATTCCGAGAAAAGAACTCAATGCTAAATTTATTTACTTAATTTAACAGAGTAATATAATTTAGAAATATTTTTAGATATTCTACAAATTCTACAATATATATATATATATATATATATATATATATATATATATATATTAATGCAGGTTTCATTGAATAATAATTTAGAAAACATTTTAGATTTCTACAATTTTTCTCTCTATATATATGATCGTACTTAATGGAATAAATATATCACGTTACGAGTTCTTATAGCATACAAGAAGCCATTTATTGATCTGGTACGTCTTAACCGCTTGACCACGAATTATTTCCCAGTAGACGATGCCGAATTAAACCTTATAAACACAATTTTTCGATTTCTCGTGAATATTCACCTCTGTTCTGAAAGGCTATCTTAATGTTTGAATAAGACATTTTCCTTACAAAATTTTACAAAAATATTCAGACTGGTAGAGTTATATATCAAACTTTTGATACGGATCAATGTCTTCTCGTCAGATTAAATCTCAGTTTAGAAAAATGACAACTTGAAATTCAATACTGTGTGTAGTTCTGACTAAATACGTACTCAACAGCCATTCGGAGATCCGAAGGCGAATTGGCATGGCAAAGGACGCGTTCCAGAAGATGAGCAAAATACTAACACACAGGAAAATCTCAATAGAAACGAAGAAAAGAGTGCTAGACTGCTACGTAATGACAGTTCTTCAATACGGCTGTGAATGCTGGACAATATCATCGAAAATGAGGACAAAACTGGAAGCGGCCGAAATGTGGTTCTACAGAAGATGCTACGGATATCGTGGACTGAGCATATAAGCAACGACGAGGTGTTAGAAAGAATGGCAACAAAAAGGAAATTGATGCTGAGCATCAGGAAGAGACAACTGAAGTTCCTGGGACATGCAATGAGGAAGGAGAGCCTGGAGAACCTGATACTGACTGGACAGATAGAAGGATGGAGAGACAGAGGAAGGCAGCGGATAACATATTTGCAGGGTCTGATCAGGTGGATAACGGAACAGGGGTTGCCAGGAGCAACAGGAGCAAACATACTAAGAGCCACAAGGGATAGGGAGACGTGGAGGGCCATGATCGCCTACGTCCTGAAGGGACAGGGCACATAGAAGAAGAAGAAGAAGAAGAAGAAGCATCAGAAGTTACTTTTAGTCTTACTTATTTCAGCTCAAGAAAGGCAACAGAGCCACAGATTTCTGTGTGGAAAAGAATATAAGAAAAACATTATTCTAGTGAGAGAACATTAAAAGAACAGAACTTGAGAAGAAAGAAGAATGCGATTGACTTTGTTACGACATTTTTGAAAATTAAACTTGACCGGAAAGCAAGAAGATAATTCCCCAAGCGGTCTTCTTCTTCTATGTGCCCTGTCCTTTCAGAACGTAGGCGATCATGGCCTTCCACGTCTCCTTATCCCTGGTGGCTCTTAGCACGCTTTTTTCCTGTTACACCATGCAACCCTCGTTCCATCATGCATCTGATCAGGTCCTTCAGATATGTTATCCGTTGATTTCCCCTGTCTCTTTTTCCCTCTATCTGGCCTGTTAGTATCAGGTTCTCCAAGTCCTCTTTTCTCATTGCATGTCCCAGGAACTTTAGCTGTCTCTTCCTGGTGGTCAGTATAATTTCCTTTCCGTTTCCATCATTTCCAAGACTTCGTCATTGCTCACATGCTCGGTCCATGATATTCGCAGCATCCTTCTGTAGAACCACATTTCAGTTGCTTCAATGTTTTCCTTCATTTTTAATGATATTGTCCAGCATTCACTGCCATATTGAAGAACTGACATCACATAGCAATGCACTACCCTTTTCTTTGTTTCTAGCGACATTGTCTTGTTTCTTAATACTTTACTCAACTTCTGGAATGCTTCCTTCGCCATGCCAATTCGCCTTCGGATCTCTGTGTTGCACATTCCGTCTTCTGTTATAACACTTCCCAGGTATTTAAATTTTTGTACCTGCTTGATTTTAGTATCCCTGACCTGTATTTGGCATGTTGGGCTGCCCTTTCTGCTGATGATCATGCATTCGGATTTCTTGCTGTTTGTTTGTAGTCCTTTCTTATCACTCTCTTCAGCTTTCTTCTGTAGGAGGTCCTGTAGTTTCCTTTCTATGTCTGCTATCAGTACTGTGTACGAGTGAAGAAACTGTTAGCGTCGACCTTGTGGTTACATCTTGCCGTTTCGACTGTAAAACGATGGGACCTCTCCGCTAATCTTGTAATGAGCTTAAATTCATAATCTAGGTACCACAGAGTGTAGTTCATTCGAACAATTACCATGTAAGTATTTATAGAAAATGTCAAGAGAAGCTACACTACGGCAGTGGCAAATTAATTAAAGTCGAGGTGAAACGTTAGGACTCGTAATATTGCAGATGATTTTCTGGTTTATCTTAACTAAATAAGATGGAATAATGGATATCAGCTCGGGTTGAAGAGTCAGAATGTCGAGTTCGAATTTCAGTCTAATTCATTACCTCTACTTACGTGCTAATAACCTTGGGAAAGCTATGAATCCATCTCTTCTTCTACCCCCAGTTATGGGTAAATAAAGCAGGACTTATTTGGTTTTATAGGAAAAGGTAAAATGAATTCAAGAGTGTTGTGGGATCCCCACTTTGTATATGATAATGGACTCGACTGAGTATACACATACTCCTGCTATAGAGAGAACAGCAGTTGGGCAGGAGAGAGTATTCGTAGAGATCCGTTACAGTTAACTTACCCAGAGACTACCGCATCAGAAGTCAGACTAGCTCTGAGCTCGACTCAGTCAAAATAATATACACAGATATATACTATTTGTTGTGGGATCTCCCCTTTTTCTATGATAATGGACTCGACTTGAGTAGACATATACTTCCGCCATAGTGAGATACGGAAGCTGCCATAGAGTTATAGTAGAGATCCGTGCGAGTTATCGGAGAGTACCGGAACTGATACGTAAGTTACCGAGAGATACCGAAGTTACCCAGAGACTACCTTGTCAGAAGTCAGACTATCTCTGAGCTCCACTCAGCTAGAATAATATACACGGATATACTATTTCCAAAGACTTCACTTCAAGACTTGTACATATGTATAGTTAGGTCTTGAAGGCTGTCACAATGCGTTTAGTAAAATAAAGGAAGGTAAAGAAGATTTTGGGTATTACCTATTTATTATAAATTAATATTTCGAGATCAAAATCTCATCTTTAGAATGGCAAAGGAGCGTGTGTCTGTCCGAGTGAGTCAGTGCCTTTCAAGGAATGGCCATTCCTGACTGCTGCTGCTGTCATTAGTTGTAGCGAGTGCTTGTGTGTGTGTGTGTGTGTGTGTGTGTAAGTGTGTCAGAGCATGTGTGTGTGTTTTGTGTATGTTTGTGTGTTTATGGTATATATATATATATATATATATATGTGTGTGTGTGTGTGTGTGTGTGGGTGTAATTTACAGTTGGGACCTTTTTCTCGTCTGATGATATCGGTCTGCTTTACTGTGTATTTTATGTAAGTATGTGTGATCTGACCGTTAGTTTGATTTTTGGCAAAGTTGAAGAGGCTTTATGTTGTTTTATCTATCTGCTTTATCTGGTGGTGTGTGCGTGTCCGCGACTGTGTCATGTGTGCGTGTTTATGAACATATACTTGTTATTTATTTTACTTTATTTTGTATGTGTGTGTTGGTGTGTGTATGTGTTCCTGTGTATAGTGTGTTATAGGCACCTCCACTACTTTGCGGGGGAAAAACAGCATAGCGTAATGAAAACGGCCACAAACTTAATGAAAATTAATTATTTGTTTTTATTATTATTATTTTGTTTTTTAATTTTTTTAAATTTTTTATATTAATTTTTTTTTATAATCCTTTCTAACAAACAGCATAGCGTAATGAAGAAGGCCACAAATTTAATTTAAATGATGTTTTATTACCAAAACGTTGATTTTATTATTAATGTGAAAGACCAAAGTATTTTTTTAAATTATTTTTTGGGGAATTTTTTTAATAAACTTTTTAACAATTACCATAGCCTAATGAAAAAAAAAAAACGCAAATTTAATGAAAATAGAGTTTTATCGTCAAAATGTTGATGCTATTCTTAATATGAAAGATCAAAGTATTTTTGTAATTATTTTTTGAAATTGTTTTAATCCCTACTCACAGACAGCATAGTGTGATGAAAAAGGCCAAAAACTCAAAGATGCAAAGCTTCATCGTCAAAACGCTGATGTCATTTTTTTAACTGATATTAAGATTTTAATTAAATCTGAAAGATATTTAATTCTTACTAATAGTATTTCTGGATTTACTGCGTTGAAGTTTGTATATTACGTTCAATATAACCTCCTTTTCTATCTCCATATCTGTTTTTGTTGTTCATTATTTTGTGCGGTTCCTCACCCGGAATCCACAACAAAGGAAGAGGGTTGGGCTCCGTCAGGGTGTCGTGTCCAAAGAAGCTGCAGTACATGTGGTGCCCTTACGACTATGATGAGTCTCGGGACATTTGGATCTGGATATGACTAAAGGAAAGGGGTAAGAAATGACCAACTGTTAATTGTAAGAAATTGCTAGAAAAATGGATGACTCAAGATGCAATCTCAAATTTGAAACCTTAGAATTAAGCAAGTGCGAAAATAGGGAAAAGTCATTAATAAATGAAACACTGAAATCGGAAGGAGTGATTGGAACAGAGAAAGATGCCTTTGAAAAACTTCAAAAAAAGCATTAGTTGTTGGATATTGGTTAATATCAAGTGATTTGACACTCAAGTAGGTTGGTTTAGTCACTCCAAATGAAAAGAAAACCAATATTTATTGTAACTAAATTACAAATTGAACACAAGATCAGTATTTGGGGGTGAAAAAACTGTGGTTGGTCAACAATAACTATCCTATACCTAGCTAATCAGACTCATGACCCACGCGTTCTTTACAATTTCCCATTCATCGTAAGAACATATCCCTCGTAAATCAACCCTAGATGTACCAAAATACCGCATCCGCTGAGGGTACCTACAAATGAATTCCTACGTTAATAAAAATTTCTTTACACAATAGATATAGAAAAAATATATAAAACTTTATACATAAATGTAAAAGGTGGGAATACATAAAAACAAAAATCCCAAACAAAAAATTTAACTTAAAATACAAAATAAATCAATTAATGTTCGTAAGACCACAGAATAAAGATGCCGCTGTATTCTGCCTTTATTACAAAATCAAATCTCCTCCCAACTCCCTTTCTAAAGGGAACGGGAGGGGGAAAAATAACGACGGATGGGAAAATCAAAATTCTGACTCCAGACGAAATGAAATACGGATCTAAAAAACTGGCGACGACGGGAATCTCGACCTGGATCAGCAAATGGCTATTAACCCTCTAGGGCCATTCGTATCATAAAGTGGGGGATCAGTTCTATATTGTTATGAAGTAATAAACAGATCCCCCACTAATTACTACTTAACCCTCTAGGGCCATTCGTATCATATTTGATACAGTATTTCTCTATAAGGAAACATTTGATATTTCCCTATAAGGAAACATTTGGTATTCATTGACTGAGCAGTCAGTACTGCTTTCATTTGAAATTTATAAAATATTTCTCTTAAAAAATTTTCAGGAAAATATTTCTTTCAAGGCTTGTTTTCATACTGTATCAAATATGATACGAATGGCCCAAGAGGGTTAATTTCAGTCTGTTTATCTATCTATCTATCTATCTATCTATCTATCTATCTATCTATCTATCTATTAACCCTCTCGGCCATTCGTATCATATTTGATACAGTATTTCCCTATAAGGAAACATTTGGTATTTCCCTATAAGGAAACATTTGGTATTCATTGACTGAGCAGTCAGTACTGCTTTCATTTGAAATTTATAAAATATTTCTCTTAAAAAATTTTTCAGGAAAATATTTCTTTCAAGGCTTGTTTTCATACTGTATCAAATATGATACGAATGGCCCTAGAGGGTTAAGGCTTATACTGGGCATAAAGTGGGTGATCGGTTTTCTATTGTCATGAAATAATAAACTGATCCCCCACTAATTACTACTTATTAATATAATAATATAATTCACCAGTCTACCGCAGAAAGCAATGGCAACCTACTGTGGGATAATCTTCTGCCCAGTCAGTCATGTCTCTTTCGAGACATGATCGCCTAAGCGTGTTTCACGTATGGCACTTAACTGACTGACTGAATATAATAGAAAGATGATTAACCCTCTAGGGCCATTCGTATCATATTTGATACAGTATTTCCCTATAAGGAAACATTTGGTATTTCCCTATAAGGAAACATTTGGTATTCATTGACTGAGCAGTCAGTACTGCTTTCATTTGAAATTTATAAAATATTTCTCTTAAAAAATTTTTCAGGAAAATATTTCTTTCGAGACTTGTTTTCATACTGTATCAAATATGATACGAATGGCCCTAGAGGGTTAACTAGTTCTCTTACGAGGCTACAGTAGTGAGTCACTCAGTATGAACTGAAAGCTTAAGTAAGACGTATTCAGAAATGCTATCTATGATTATTAAGTATCACCTTACAGTGGAAGCCTGTGTCAATAAAAATAGATGCATTTTTGTGTTCATCCGCTTTTGTGTCTTTGGAAATATGGAGATCTTGACACAGAATTACAACTTTTCAACTTGAATTATTTATTCAAATATTCAACGTGGGTGACCAACGAGAGGATAGAAATTTATATTTATTTTTGGTTTCTCTTTCCCTGTGAGAAATTGAAATTTTCTTCTCACAGAATGAAGAAATGACCCTCATAACCCTAACGCAATCTATGGATATATCATTGGCACTGGCACTTTTTACTTTTGATCACATTTTTGTGCTCTCAAAAATAATACAGAAATGTTATCTATGTTTACTCAGCCGCAGTGGGGAATCCTTTTAGAATAGATCTCCTTACAACCTGAAGTGGTGTTGACAGACGGAGTAACATTTTCAGAATCAAATTCTCTACACCAGGGAAAGGTTGACGGACATGTAGTACCCCCTTACTAGAGATCAGAAATAGTACTACCTATACATATTAACTTTGTCTTCTTCTCCCTCCTCTTCTCCTGTGCTTCCACCTAGGTCACGAACTCCTATACCAGAAACCCCTTCATCTCTCACTCCACCTCTTTCTCTCTCTCTGGCCCATCCCTACTGACCAACAACTAGTAGCAATTCAGTTATTTTTAGTTCCTCAAAAGATTTCACAGCAGCCACACGTCCTACTCCCACTAGCAGACATTTTAGCCAGCCACGAGGGACTCACACAAGAATGTAGACCAAGTTAAATAAAGTTGGTTTTAACAGGTTAATATTTGTATCTCTTAATTATTATCCAAAACATACTAGGTAAAAATATTAACCTGTTAAAACAAACTTTATTTAACTACATTCTTGTGTGAGTCTCTCGTGGCTGGCTAAAATGTCTGCTGGCGGGAATACCACGTGTGGCTGGTGTGAAATCTTTTGAGGAACTAAAAAAACTGAACTGCTGCTAGTTGTTGGTCAGTAGGGATGAGCCAGAGAGAGAGAAAGAGAGGGAGTGAGAGATGAAGAGATTCCTGGGATAGTAGTTCGTGACCTAGGTGGAAGCACATGGAGAAGAGGAGAGAGAAGAAAACAAAGTAAATATGTTTAGGTAGTATTATTTCTTACCTCTAGTAAGGGGGTACTACAGACACTAGCTGACTCTAACTAAGATGTTCATCATGAATTACGTGGGTTTTGTCAGACAAAGTAATATTTTCCCACTCGATTACTCTCAACATTGGAAATGTATTGGCAAATTAACTAACATTTTTTAAACCGAATTTCTTCAAGAAAAGAATAGTATTGGAACAATATGTAAGGTTTTCTAACCCCAATATTTTCTAGAAAGGAAATGAATTGGCGCATTAAGTAACTTTTCTAAACCGTATTCTCTCTACACAATTATTTTAGTGGAACTAAATAATCTTTCCGATTTGTATGCTTTCAGAAATAAATAGTTTTTAAACTGTAATCTCCACCACGTAAAACGATTTCGCAAAACAAAGTAGAATTTTCGGATTGTAAAAGAAATGGTTTACTACAACTAATCGAATCCTCTAAACGATATAATTGTCTTGGGTGACTAAGTCAGAATTTAACTCTACACAGGGAATGCATTGCCGAGATAAATGTCACATTTAGAATCGAAATCTCTACACGAATTAAAATTTGAAATCTCAATTCGGGAAATCATTTTAGTAGACTGAATTATTTTTTCGAAATCAAATCTCTACGTTAGTGAATGAATTAAGTTTATAAAATAACCTTTTAATAATTAACTTCCTTACCATCAAAGGAATGGTTTTGGGGCACTAAGCAAGATTTTAATAATGCATGTTTCTTTACTAGAAACTCATGTAACATTTCCATAATCGAATTACATACACCACGGAATGGATAATTGCAATTAGTATTTTCAGGCACGATCTCTTTACTTCTGTTTTCATGAAGGAACAGTCTCATTTTTTAATCGAACTCTTTCTACCGAGAAATAATCTTTCATAATTTAAATGTATATCCTTGAATGGTTGAGGGAAGGTAAGTAACATTTTTCAGAATGTCTCTATATCAGTGAATTCTTTAAATACCAATTTGAACTGTTTGTCTCTATTTCTGGGATAAGGAAATATTTACAGTATTTACAGTATTTTCATTATTCGGAATATTGTCCTCATCTTTGTTGCCATTTGTACGACGTTTAATAATAGATCATTCTATTTGTCTATATTTCTGAGATGAGGTAATACTTACAGTATTTACATTATTCGGACTATTGTCCTCATCTTTGTTGCCATTTGTACGACGTTTAATAATAGATCATTCTATTTGTCTATATTTCTGAGATGAGGTAGTATTTACAGTATTTACATTATTCGGACTATTGTCCTCATTTTGTTGCCATTTGTACGACGTTTAATAATAGATCATTCTATTTGTCTATATTTCTGAGATGAGGTAATATTTACAGTATTTACATTATTCGGACTATTGTCCTCATCTTTGTTGCCATTTGTACGACATTTAATAATAGATCATTCTATTTGTCTATATTTCTGAGATGAGGTAATATTTACAGTATTTACATTATTCTGACTATTGTCCTCATCTTTGTTGCCATTTGTACGACATTTAATAATAGATCATTCTATTTGTCTATATTTCTGAGATGAGGTAATATTTACAGTATTTACATTATTCGGACTATTGTCCTCATCTTTGTTGCCATTTGTACGACGTTTAATAATAGATCATTCTATTTGTCTATATTTCTGAGATGAGGTAATATTTACAGTATTTACATTATTCGGACTATTATCCTCATCTTTGTTGCCATTTGTACGACGTTTAATAATAGATCATTCTATTTGTCTATATTTCTGAGATGAGGTAATATTTACAGTATTTACATTATTCGGACTATTGTCCTCATCTTCGTTGCCATTTGTACGACGTTTAATAATAGATCATTTTATTTGTCTATATTTCTGAGATGAGGTAATATTTACAGTATTTACATTATTCTGACTATTGTCCTCATCTTTGTTGCCATTTGCACGACCTTTCATAATAGATCATTCTATTTGTCTATATTTCTGAGATGAGGTAGTATTTACAGTATTTACATTATTCGGACTATTGTCCTCATCTTTGTTGCCATTTGTACGACGTTTAATAATAGATCATACTATTTGTCTATATTTCTGAGATGAGGTAGTATTTACAGTATTTCCATTATTCATACTATTGTCCTCATCTTTGTTGCCATTTGTACGACGTTTAATAATAGATCATACTATTTGTCTATATTTCTGAGATGAGGTAGTATTTACAGTATTTCCATTATTCATACTATTGTCCTCATCTTTGTTGCCATTTGCACGACCTTTCATAATAGATCATTCTATTTGTCTATATTTCTGAGATGAGGTAGTATTTACACTATTTACATTATTCGGACCATTGTCCTCATCTTTGTTGCTATTTGTACGAAGCTTCGACAGTTGTACGCTCCGGCCTTCTTTAGTTACTAGGTAGTTCGAACCGAACCCTTTATTACAATCACTGGGTTATATAAACTCCATTCCTTGCCTAATGCCTTTTCTGGTTATAGTGGATATAGACGTTGGTTGGTTCTTGTAACTTGACCCCAAAAGTCGTGAGTTCAATACCAGGCTACAGCAGTGGTGAACTTACACGGTTAGAGGGAGATAACTCATGACTTCCAGAAGAGACATTAGGCAAGGAATGGAGTTTATATAAACCAGTGATTGTACTAAAGGGTTCGGTTCGAAATTCATAGCACCTGAAGAAGGCCGGAGAGTATAAACGTTGTGCAAACGGCGACAAAGATGAAGTCAGTAGACCGACTAATGTAAATACGACTTTGAACATAGAATTCCCTGAGACAGAGAATAGTTTTGCTAGAATGGAGAATGTATTCTGAATCGAATTTGTTATTTAAGGGAGAGTGAAACGAAACTAATGATTTCTTGGTGAGATATAATCACTCATAAATGTAATTAATATGATGAACTTTGTTTGGCTAGAGGCCAATAGCAGAAGCACTCAGTGAGATTCGATCTCATTTCAGTATTCATGGTTAACGAGGTTAGCTTGATAAGAAGAATTTCAACGCCATGGCGGCCAGAAGATTTATCGAATAAGTTCTGTTGATAAAGCGGATCCGTAGCGGAAAAGATTAATGGAGCTCGGCAGGTGGAATTGGTCCCAAGAGTTATTCGGGAGATTGTATTTATTGATTGGGCCTCTGTTGTTACTGCGTTTCCGCCAAGCAACTCTTCGACTTTATTTGGTGTACAAGCTTAACGGAAAAACTAAGATTTTTCTTGTCTTTCTTCAAGAAAAGAATTCTCTTCCTTTGCTTTCTTAGGGGAAAAAAGAAAACTCCTCTTGTCTTATTTCAGAAAGAGAAACGTCTCCATGAGTTTTACTAAGTAACTTTTTTTTTTTTTTTTTGCATTTTTTATAGAAATAGAAACATTGACAATATTTACATTGTTTGGATTGTTGTCTTCCAATTTACTGTGACATGCAAGACGTTTCAGCTGCTGAGCGCTACAGCCTTCTTCAGCTGATTATTGCAATTTTCAAACCTTTCATTCAGTTCACAGTGGCAGAGTGTTCTAACTCCACGAACTGTGCCTTTGTATGTATCAATTTTAGTTGGTACACATTGATAACTCTGTAAGTTTTTATTCTCCTCTGAGACCAGCAATTGAACTCACAACTCTGTGTCAAATTAGTTTTTGAATCAATCACTCAATCAATTAATCAATTAATCAATCAATCAAAGCTTTTATCCAATGACCTATGGGAACTTAGTAAGTAGTTACAATACCTTATTTAAAAACTATAGTCAGTCAGTCAGTTAAGTGCCATGCGCGATACACGCTTGGGCGATCATGTCTCGAAAGAGACATGACTGACTGGGCAGAAGATTATCCCGCAGTAGGTTGCCATTGCTTTCTACGGTAGACTGGTTGCCGACTAAGGCTATAGAACCCAATCTGTCCTATTATTTAACCCATAACTGGAGGGAAGAGACGGATTAATACCTTTCCCAAGGGTATTTGCGCGTAAGTGATATAGACATATTTTAAATAAAAATATATATTTTGATTTTTAGAAAGAATAAGTCTCTTTCTTTGACATTTTACAGACAATGTCTAAAAGATGCTACTTTCATTAATAGCCACTCCTAGCCACTAATACATTTTTATTTTCTGATGTTTAACGCATTTATTTTATCATTTATCCATTTTTGTCGAGCATTTAGCTGTCAGTGAATTGGTGAACAACTTTTCGGCGCTCTACGCCCTCGTCAGGTTAATGGCTGAAGTTCTTGAGTGATAATTCGCCCTTACTGCCGGTTAGCTACAATGTGTCTTCTTCGTTTCGCAGTACGTCTTCTTTTAACTGTTTTGCTTTTGTTTACGTTGGCATGGATATATATATATATATATATATATATATATATATTTCCTTTCTCAACGAACGATTGTTTGAGGATTGTTTCTTCAAGATCGGTCGTTGAGAAAGGAAATATATATATATATTTTCACTTACACGCAAATACCTGAGGAAAAGTAATCATCCATCTCTTCGCCAGAGCTAGGAGTTAAATAACAAGACAGATTGTGCTCTCACCCTCTCTCTCTCTCTCACTCTCACTCTCATAAATATATATATATATATATATATATATATATATATATATATATATATATAAGAGATAATAACTATACTCGTGTCGAAAAACCTTCCACGGTTCTACGAAGAAGGGAAAAATGGTTTTACAAAAGAAAGAGCTAAGTACATGAACATCTTTCAAAAGAGTTCGGACCGAGTCAGCACGTAGCCCAAAGAAAAAACCCCGACACGAGTGATCAACTAACAAATAAGCGCTCAGTAAATACTTAGGTAGAGCGGGATTTACTTATCTATCTATCTATCTATCTATCTATCTATCTATCTATCTATCTATCATATATATATATATATATATATATATATATATATATATATATATATATATATATGTAATTACAATAAAGCAGCACTAATTATTATAGACTAATGTCCGAAACACCAATGCTAACTTATCAGTAACTTAAATCGTCAATCACCTAACGGGGACCCCTCGTAGGTTAAATAAAGGGGAAGAATAAAAAGAAACAAACCAAGCGCAAGAATAATGCGTCAAGAGCTTGTTTGGAAGAAAAAAACACCCAAGACGAAAACCTTAACAGCAGAGTGCTCCATACGAAAGTACGAAAGTACGAAAGTAGAGCAAAAAATGCAGTTCAGTAAAGTTTTAGTGTACTGTATATATATATAGGTTGAATAAGGTTAACATGCTTAAACACTCAAAAGACTTCGTGAAAACACAACCATCGACGGCTCTCCCAAGGGTTCCGTCTAATCACGACAAGGTTTCGTTCAACTCGTATTATGGTTTTCAGGCATTTTCCAAAGTTGGCGTACGCTGAGATCGGTTGCCCCACAGACCGAAGTTACCTTCACTCCTGACAAATCGATGGTGAAATTCGAACCCGGCTAATGGTCAGAAAATGAACGTCCTAACCACTATTCCATGTTAATCAGTTTATACACAGTAAAAACTTTTCCAACTGATGTTCAGTCAGTTAAGTGCCACACGTAATGCACGCTTGAGCCATCATGTCTCGAAAGAGACATTACTAACTGACCAGAAGATTTTCCCGCAGTCTGCTACCATTATTTTCTGTGGTAAAATGTTTGCCAACAAAGGTTATAGGACCCAAACAGTCTTACTATTTAACCCATAACTGAATGGAAAAAAAACGTAGTTATACCCTTTCCAATGGTATTTGCGCGTAAGTGAATGCAACAAATTAAACTGGGATTCGAACTCGTCTGTTTATCTGCCTGTATATCTAATTTTTTCAGCCCTTTTATTTTAGTTTTTGCTTCGGGTTTGGCTCTAAATAGGTATAATTGTAGTTCTTAGTCTCCGCCATGATACCATTTACCCAGAGGACATATTTAGCCTTCAAAATTCAGTTTACGACGAAAAAAACTTATTTGATATCGATACCAGGAAATCAAAATTTGACTTACATCCATTCATTTTTCTTTCAGTCTACGATTTCGCATTAACTGGAAACAACTATTGCTTTTTAGTCTTTTGTGCCAACGTCCAAAAAGTCTGAGCTCCAGGACAATGGATTAGTTTTAAAGTTTTCATTACATCCGAGCAACGCCTGGCTTTACTGCTAGTATATATATATATATATATATATATATATATATATATATATATATATGTGTGTGTGTGTGTGTGTGTGTGTGTGTGTGTGTTTCAGAAATTAACGAAAGTAAATTGTCGCAATTATTTTATTAGGTGAGATTGCTAAAATGTCACAATTATTTTATTATTTCAAATATTCTTTAGGCTGAGTCTGAGCTCCAGGACCATGGATTAGTTTTAAAGCTTTCATTACACCCGAGCGTATAACACAATATTCGTTTCATCATAATAACCATGTCTGCTCTTAAATGTATCGTAATGTCAATGTAAAGATATAGCGTTTGCGATAAATCGAAAATTTCGTTATATAGGCTTGATCTGACTTCGTTTCGACAGACCGTCATTCGTGGTCGAGAGGTCTAAGTCACTCCAGATCAGTTGGCTTCCCCTATGTGGATAGGGGTCGCAAGTTCGAATCCTGCCGAATGATACACATTCTCGTAACAAAATTTTATCGTAAATAATCGGACCGGTAGAAATAAATATATGATACTGTTTGATTATAAACAGAATATCTACTTAAATACGAATATCAATAAAAAATAATTTTCAAACAAATCATTTCAAATTGTTGGTTGTGTAAAAACAACTTTTAAAGTTAATTTCCGTAATATATATATATATATATATATGTGTGTGTGTGTGTGTGTGTGTGTGTGTGTGTGTAAGCACAAAGTGGTAGTCTCTTTAATTGAGCAGGTTCTAAATTCGGCATGGACGTGCTCTGTTGAAGTGACAAACTCTTTATTATATATATAATGTCAGGTGGGTAAAGCACTTGTATTAGAAAAATAATAATTTTTGATAGGTTTTGTCTTCATTTTCACCTGAAATTAAGGCCAAAATATGATGTTTTGAACGGATCATGATTAAACATAATAGACATTCATTGTCTGTTATATGTAGCAATATATATATATATATATATATATATATATATATATATATATATAGTGGGAGCAAGCTATGTTATCTTTACTTTTTCGTTGTATTATAATTTATCGCATTACAATTCCAGACATACGTATACTTACACCAGATTTATCATGAAACATGAATGCTCTCTCTGTTGAATCGCACACAAAAATATCGTCACAAAAAGAAACAACAAAATGAATTCTTCAATAACAAATTACTATCCAAGTAGCCAATATTTTCGGTCGATCAAACTAAACATCATTTTCTTATGAGACGCAGACACGAAGAGTATTCCTCGAGAAGGGGCCAAAAATAGTGAGATAAAAATTAAGAT
>JBBBDQ010000205.1:3015000-3112500 GCA_037127315.1 Ascarosepion bandense
AATAATAGGACAGATTGGGTTCTATAGCCTTGGATGGTAACCAGTCTACCGCAAAAAGTAATGGCAACCTATTGCGGGATAATCATCTGCCCAGTCAGTCATGTCTTTTTCGAGACATGATCTCCCAAAGCGTGTATCACGTATAGCACTTAACTGACTGAATGAAGATAATATTTGGAAACAGTTAAAGCTTCTACTGGGCAAAAAGTGGGGGATAAGTTTTCTATTCTTTTTAAGTAATAAACTGATCCCCCACTAATTACAACTTATCAATACAATCCGTCTCTTCTCCCTTCAGCTATAATTAAAAGAGCAGGATAGAAAATCTTCTGCCCAGTCAGTCATGTGTCTTTCGAGACATGATCGCCCAAAGCGTGTATCACGTACGGGACTTAACTGACTGACTGAAGTTAATAGTTGGAAACAAGTAAAGCTTCTACTGGGCAAAAAGTGGGGGGTTAGTTTTCTATTGTTATTAACTAATAAATTGATCCCCCACTAATTGCTACTTATTAATACAATCTGTCTCGTCTCCATTCAGCTATAGTTTAAAGAGCAGGATAGAAAATCTTCTGCCCAGTCAGTCATGTGTCTTTCGAGACATGATAGCCCAAAGCGTGTTTTACGTAAGGCACTTAACTGACTGACTGAATATAATAGTTGGAAATTTAATTAAAACTTCTACTGGTTATAAAGTGGGGGATCGGTTTTCTATTTTATGAAGTAATAAACTGATCCCCCACTAATTTCTACTTAATATAATACATCTCTTTACCCTCCAGCTATGAGTCAAATAAAAGGACAGATTGGGTTCTATAGCCTTAGATGGAAACCAGTCTACCGCAGAAATAAATCGCAACCTAATGAGGAATAATCATCTGCCCAGCCAGTCATGTCTCTTTCGAGACATGATCGCCCAAAGCTTTTATCACGTATGGCATTTAACTGACTCCCTGAATCACACATAAAATGTCATAAATTCATTTTTGCTTTTTGAGAATATAATATCTGTATATTTTCGGAACATTTCCCTTTTGTTCTGAAATTTTTTTCTCTTCAATTTGTTATCCCTAGATTTTATTCTTTCTTAAAAGCATGACGTTGGTTGCTTTTTTTAGTATGTTTTTTTTTTTTATTTTTTGTTGTGGGATCTCTCCTTTTTCCATGATAATGGACTCGACTTGAGTATACATATACTCCTGCCATAGTGAGATACGTTAGATCCGTACGAGTACCGTAATAAGTCCGTAAGTTACCGAGAGATACCGAAGTTACACAGACAATACCGCGTCAGTAGTCATAGTACCTCTGAGCTCCACTCAGCCAGAATAGTATTACACGGACATACTATTTCCCGTACGGCTTCACTTCAAAGACTTGTATATATATATATATATATATATATATATATATATATATATATATATATTCTTACTAATGCGTTCAAGTTTGTATCTTTATGCTTAATATAACATATTTTTCTATCTCAATTATCTGGTTTGTTGTTCATTATTCTGTGCGGTTCCTAACCGGGAATCCACAACATTTTTACACTGGTGCGCTTTTTTAATCAATTCACCCAAATCGATGCGATAACTATACCCGACAGAACTTTGATTGACGTCAGAGACAGTGACAGACAAGAGTGTGATTATGTCAAGGGCAACCGGAATTTTTATCCCCTGTGAAAATTTTATACAAGAACGGCTGCCTCCCGTGGCGTAACAGCAAAGAAATCACAATTGAACTTGTTCTATTCCGCAAACGAATGTGGAAATCATGCGTCAAGTTTAGAAACAAACCGAAATTTCTTCAAATTGCGAAAAGAAGTTGAGATATCGATTTTCAAAGTCTTACCAATCTTTTCCGTCGAAAATTTGTTTGTTTTCCAAGATGGCGAGCAGAGTGTCTTCATTGTCATCAAATTGTCGTCCGGAGCGTAGTTAATCCTTTAGATGAAAATAACCCTGACGCAATCAGCCAAACCACATTTTGGCGGTCCAAAGAGCTGGAGCGTGATCCAAATAAATCTTCTAAATTATTTTTTTTAACGATGTTCTGACGCTTCCTTTTCTCCAAAATTCATAAAGTATAATATAGCGAAATATATATATATAGCGAAAGTGTGACATCCTCAATCGTTAATGCATTGATCTGTGGACAAGGTGTTGACATTCAACAAAGTCTGACTCGCAACTGAACGATGCAAGCTTTCGCTCTCGAACACATCAGAAATCTGCAGCAGAACAAACGCCAGGGTCAAGTTGCGGTCATTTTTATACAGGTAAATCCACGCAATTGCCGAAAAAAACAGCATAGCATGTGTTAAAAGGGCTTAAACTTAATAAACACAACGTTTTGTCATCAAAATATTTATGCTTTATTAAGAGGAAAGATCAAGTTTTGTTGTCATTATTTTTAAAAAATTTTTAATCCTTTTTAACACGTTAGAAATATGAATTAAAATGTCTTTTTTTTGTTTTCCGGTAGCAGTTCA
Organism: Ascarosepion bandense; assembly: GCA_037127315.1. Lineage (NCBI taxonomy): Eukaryota > Metazoa > Mollusca > Cephalopoda > Sepiida > Sepiidae > Ascarosepion > Ascarosepion bandense. The sequence goes on from JBBBDQ010000205.1 coordinate 3,017,498, forward strand.
CGCCATATTTACATAATGTCACTACTAAGGAAAACCTAATATTATGCAAGTCGTTTTGTGGCGTTGAAAGACAAATTAATTTGAAAATTCTTACAAAAATCAACTAATTCCCTGATTTAAATGAAACTTTCAGTACTTACTCACAAACAAACGAAATTATTTATGCAATTATTATTTTTGTAAAATCTTGGATTTTTTTTTACATCTGTTATCCCCCAACTTCAATTAATTGCATAAAACTTATAGAAATACATTATCTATACCAATTTATATTTTTTAGTTAAATGCACGACTCGTTGAGGAATGTAAATCATCTATTTTTTTTTAATTACGAGACCATTTTTCTAAAATCTGGGCCGAATAGTAAAAGAAAAAGTGCTTTAAAACTACACTATTTTTAATATAAAGTTTTAATTGATTTCATAAATAATATAATTTCAGTATATCATAATCGATGAACAAGGAATTTTTATGAGAACTGTTTTCATTTTTTTCTTTGCTAATTAAAATTTCAGACATCTTTTTAAATTTCTTCCGGTTACTCAAAGGTATCGGTTATTAATTCATTAAAAATAGACTTTATTTACAATTCGTAAATTCACAAGCTTATTACAAATCATTTAGAATTAGGATTTTTAAAATAATTTCTATTTTTTTATTATGTTAAAGTGCACATTTTCTTTTACTATAGAAACATATAAGAGATTTACCATTAAAAGGTGACTTGTTTTAAGGGTTGATCTCCTTACGAAATGCTAAACAGGGTTATGTTAAATTTTAGTCTCCATACGTCCAGATTGATTGATAGTTGCTGTCATGGTCTATTTAAAAGGTCAACGACTCAGACCTTGGTGATTAAGAAATACTTTTATTCTAAATTTCATGCCATAAACAAGTAATTATTGTCTCAAATCAGCTTAAATTAACTTTAAAATTGATAATTTTTCAAACCTAACGAGTGAGAGATGTATATTTTATTTTTGCAAGATATTTAAAACTGAGAATTAACTTTTGTTTACAAATGTGTCGATCGCTAAAAAAATGTCCGAAAAATTTAAAATGAAAAAGAAATGTCAAATTTTAGATTCCTATGAATATAACTTCTGTTTGAAATACACCCGAGTATTTTGCTTAGCGGAAATAGCAAATTCAATCAATTAGCTTTCAATTAAGCTAAAATGAAAGTTTTATAAAGACTTTTTATTTTTAAAATTCAATTTAAAAGTTAGTTATCAAAATCTGCAGTGGAGATACCTATTTCTATATCAACAATGAAAAAAATGAAAACTTTTGCAACGGTCTAACACATTAACAGAAATATAATCTAGTATATGTACCTGCACTAAATCCATAAAAAACAGTATGAATAAAAAAAAAACATAATAAAAACGAACGTTTTCCATCAAAATGTTTATATTATTATTAAGAGGAAAGATCAAAGTAATATTTAATTATTTTTTAATATTTCTAAATCCCTTCTAACGTATTTGAAATTCTGGTAGAAAATCTTGTTTTGATTTGAGTTTGCGAGGAACCAAAACGTTATCGACTGTTTACAATGGAAAACGTAATGATGACATCATCCACTTTTTTCTGGTGACAAACACATTAATTTGAAAATTCTCGCAAAAATCAAATAACTATCGGACTTTAATGACACTTTCAATACATATTCACAAATAAGTGACATTTTTTAAAAAATTATTTTTTAAAAATCTTGGGGAGAATTTTTTTTTACCTCTGTTACCCCACCTCCACGTAAATCCATGAAATTTTAATAAATTTTACTTTATTGTGGTCTATGGTTTTATGAGTTAAACGCAGGACTCATTGAGGAATGTAAATAATCTATTTTGTTTTTAAATTTTGTCTCTATATCCAGAAATCTGCTTCGAAGAGTAAGATAAAAAAATGCAATAAAACTGATATCATTTAATTTCATAGTCTTTTAATTGCTTGAATAAATACTAAAGATTAAGGATATTATAGTCTAAAGAAAAAAATTAGATTACAAATGAAATTTTAAAAGAGTTGTTTGCATTTTTTTTAATTTTAATAATTTATAAAGTTTCAAAAATATTTTTAATATACTTTAAAAATTTATTGCGTTTAGATTTTTAAATTAATAATTGAAGATTATATTGCCTCTCGAAAATTACAAAGTTTAATACACATTGTTTGGCCTTCATATTTGAAAATAATTTAAATTTCTTTTGTGTATTTGAAGGATTTTTATGGTAATTTGTATGTGAAAATTAAATGGTCAGAGTTTCCTCCCTTATCCGAAAAATATTTGTACAATTTTGTCACTTATGAACGCCATACACATTTATCTTATCTCTAATCACGCACGTGTCAACATTTTTTGATATACGGCGGGCAAGTCAAAAAGTTCAAATCTGTGATTAAGAAACAGTTTTATTCTGAATTTCACGCTATAATTAAGTAATACTTGCGCAAATCAGATTGATTTAAATTAAAGTTTGCTAATTTTCAAAAATAATGTATCACATATGTATATTTCATTTTTGCAAGATTTTTAAAACCGAGAATTAACTTTTGTTTAGAAATGTGTCAATCGCTCAAAAATAGCGGCAAAATTCAAAAACTGAAAAAAATCTTTAACTTTTATATTCCAATCAATATAATTTCTGTCTGAAATAAATATTTTGCTTACTGGCAATAGTAAATTTAATAATTTAGCTTTCAATTAAAACTAAAATAAAAGTTTCAAGAAAATTTTTTCATTTTTAAAAATTTAGTTTAAAAGTTAGATATCGAAAATGAGATGAGGTACCTAATCTAGTATCTTCCGCTATATAAAATTGTTGTATCCTTGAGAAAGGGTTACAATATTGAAGATTGTCACTCGAGTGGAAAGAACAATCAACACGATAGTAGATGAAAAGAAAAGAGGATTATTGCATAGAGAGTACAATAAGTAGATAGACAGAGATTAGTAGGACATTACTAATCTTCGAAACAAAAAGCCGGTGAATGCGGTGCTCAAAATATACAGTTCTCTGTATTAGTAAGTCCACAAAAAGAAAAAGAGGTGTAGGATATTTTAATACAACAAAAATGTTCTGGCTATTCACAGAATATCTCTTCAAAATATCCTGTTTCGTACATTCTAATAGTTTGAGTCTATCCGTCAGACATTGGCCTACGTGATACACACTTTCGCGATCATCTCTCGAAAGAGACACGATTAAGAGGGTAAAAGATTTTCCCGCAGTAGGGTGCCATTAATTTCTACGGCAGACTGGTTACCAACCAAAGCTATAAAACCCAATCTGTCCTTCTATTCAACCCTTAGTTGAAGAGAGAAGAGACGGATTAATACATTTCCTGTTTTTGCGTAAGGGAATGGAACAAATTCGACAAGAATTTGAAATCGGGTCTCTGATTTTTCGTTCCGAGCCGATAATCACTGCACATCTATATACATACATATTTCAAAACTTAGTTACTAATTCGAAAAATATCTTAATCTCAACTGAACCTGATCTGTCGATGGTTTCTTACATCTAAAACTGAATAACAAAATAAACAAATGGCTGAAAGTATGATCATGAAAGAAAAATCAAGAATAGGTGGTGAAGAAAAGAAATAAAGAATTCTAACATGAAACAAACAGAAGTAATGAAATAAAACCTCAGAAAAAGACATAAAGGTAAAAGTAAAATAAAATAGTAAAATTAAATGAAAGAAAGAATAAAAAGAAAGTATTGAGAAAAAATACAAAGAAACAAAGAAAAGTATTAAACAGACAGAAAAATTATAAAAATCAAAATCGTAAAGACAAGCAAAAAAATAACAAAAAATAACAAAAAAATCACTGAAAATCATTCCGTTTAGATTAATCAATGTCATCAAATGTAAAACCAGTAAAAAGAAGTTGAAATTAAAATGAAAAAGATTTGTCTAACGTATCAGTAAATCAGGCGGCCACGCAGCCGATAATGAGAAAAAGTAAATGCGGACGTGACTTCAAATATAAAATGAGGTCAGTTATTTTTTTAAAAAGATTGAACAGGAAAGAAAACATTGTCTGACAAAGTTACGACATTTGATTTAAAACATTTGAGAAGCCTTTAGAATAAAGCGAAACTCACAAGCACTTATACCTGATGTGCACAATTCAAAAGTTAGATATTTACAGAAAACAAAATCTCGAAATTCCATTCTTAAAATAATTTATTGCTTACACCATAGGTTCCAAACCTTTTTTGCTGCAATTAACCCAAAAAACAATTTCACTATTATCTATTACCCCAATGAACAAATACCCGTAATATAGGAAAAGAATTGTATTTTCATACATCAAAAGTAGACAAAGTTAATGGAAATTATTCAATACAATAGTACCAATCTATAATAATCAGAGGTATAGTAGCCGTAACCTAGCCGTGATTCTTAATGTGAGTGTTGAGCTTGTATTGCCTGTGCTAGTTTATTTGTTCTTGGCTTTGTGACTGAAAGGGCTTTTCGGGCATCATTTGCCACGTTGAGTCTGCTACGTTTCTTGGTCTTCATTCCAAGGAGGCAATGTGAAATTATAAGCTGATTACCTCTTCCCAAACCAAACATCCATTACCTCCAAAATATGGGCTCAATACCCCACTGGGGTAATTTACCCCGGGATGGGAACCATGGGCTTAAACGAAATCGCGGTTATATGTCTTTTATAGCCAGAAGATTCTGCTTGTTTTGGTTATTGGTAAATCTTCAAAGAAATGCAAAGGGAAAATGCACCAACATCCAAAGCATATGCCGAAAACAGCACTCAGTTCCGAATCCAAAATAAACTGTTTTCCTTTTTTTTATACAAAAAAAAGTTAAATTCGTAAATGAGTTGAACTTGGTTAGGCTGTAGATTTGTCAACGACTGTTGGGTTATTTGATGTATAGAAATCAACCATTCGTCCGTGCATGGAATACTGCTACCATATATGGTCAGGTGCCCCTGCTGTTCATCTCAGTGTTCCCCAAAGGAGAATCAGTAATTTAATAGGTACCGACTTGGCGGCTCGACTACAGCCACTTCTCCACCGACGAGATGTGGCCTCTTTTTGTCTGTTCTATAAATACTTTCATGGCTTCATGGCTTCTGCTCCAACGAACTTAAGTCACTGGTGCCTCTGCAACAGGTGTTTACTCGTGCAATCAGATTGGCAACTGGGTCCTACCCATTCACAGATTAACCAAATGCAGACGACAATTCTACTCCTGCAGCTTCTTCTCTTGCACTTCCCGCCTGTGGAACTCGCTTCCATATTCTTGCTTTCCTGATGGCTACAACCTCCAGGAATTTAAATGCAATGTCAATACTCATCTATTAACCACTTGACTCTAGTTCTTTCACCACTCCGTATATCCTTTCCTTTCTCTCCATCTTTGCAATTGTCATCACACCTGTATTCCCATCCTTCTCTTGCTCCTTTCTAACTGGTTCGTCTTCCTCTTCACTCTCTTCTAATTAATCTTTTTACTCTTATGTACCCCCCTTATGCACATCAGTGGAATTACCGCCTTGCTCGGGGTGATACGATTATATAAATAAATAAATAAATAAATCTGTTTCTTTCAGTATTATATTTGATTGTCTAAACATTTACTTGATTTGGGGATAGGTAAATAGTGGCCAATTATATTTCAGTATGTGAGCATCTAATTTGAAGATGATGGAGTCGGCATTTGGCGTGTTTTGGGGATATTCATGTTTTTAAGTTACTACATGTGTTTAGAAAGGATTGTGCTGTAAGCACATTTACTATTGGTAAGGACATTGTATGCGTCCCGAGTTATTTATCTTTTTGCTTCGTAGACCTACTCTTTTTTTTTCAGTGGCTTGGTATATTATATTGCTCTGTAGGCAATTGTCTTTTCACTGGAAATCATGCTTTGCTCTGCAAATTTGTGGGGGTAATTTCTTATTTAGCTTTTTTCTTAGTTTTTGTTGTGCTTTTTAAGATTTGTGTCATGCTCTCGGTGCAAATGTAGTTAATCTTTACTGTGATTCTTTTCAATATTTTGTGGAGAGTTCGTGATGGGGGGATATGTTTATGGAATATTAATTTAATAAATATTCTTCCTACGTTTGTTTTTACTTTGTTCTGTGCAGGGGGTTAAAGCATGTCATATTTCTTATTCTCTTGCTATTTTCAGGATGACAAATCAGGGAGCCGAGTTCGAATTCCAGTTGAATTCCTTGCATTCACTTGCGCACAAATACCATTGGGAAAGGTATTAATCCGTTTCTTCCCTCCGGTTATGGGTTAAATAATAATGGGTTCTATAGCCTTGACTGGCAACCAGTCTATCACAGAAAGCAATAGCAACCTACTGCGGGATAATCTTCTGCCCAGTCAGTCATGTCTCTATCGAGACATGATCGCCCAAAGCGTGTATCACGTATGGCACTTAACTAACTGACTGAATATGATAGTTGAAAACATGATTAAGGCTTCTACTGGTCATAAAGTGAGGGATCTGTTTTCTATTGTTATGAAGTAATAAACTGATCCCCTACTAAATACAACTTAATAATATAATACAGCTCTTTCCTCCCTCTAACTATGTCAAATAATAGGACAGATTGGGTTCTATAGTCTTGAATAGCAATCACTCTACCGCAGAAAGCAATGGCAACCTAATGCGGGATAATCTTCTGCCCAGTCAGTCATGTCTCTTTCGAGACATGATCGCCCAAGCGTGTATCACGTATGGCACTTGAGTTATTTTTTGTGGGGATTTACTTTAGATTAATTTCTAATTTTACAGCAGGGATAAATAAGTTAGCCTATTCTTGTGTTTTTATCTGTGCAGCTTTTTTTCTGAAAAGCGTCTTTATTTTATTCAAGATTAAAATTATGTTTCCGAAATCGGCAATTATGTTTGTAACAATTTAATCATATATTCTGTAATTTGGGATAGTTTTCTGTATGTTGTAGGCATATTATACTTTAGTTGTATTTTTTTTTTTTTTTTTTTTTTGGTGGGGGATTTACTTCAGTGTATTTCTTTAGTTTTGTCAGCATAGATAAATAAGTTAGCTTATTTTTATTATTTATCTGTTTATTTATTTATTTATTTGAAATTTGTCTATATTTTTAAATGAAATTTTATATTTCTTAGTAAATTATTAAGTCTGTATTGAAGATGTCGACTTAATTCTGTTGTGGCGGGACTTTTCTTTCTTTTGAACTCGTTTTTTTTTTTTAATGTAACGCAGATGATATATTCATGGTTTAAGATAAAATATGTCTTCCATTTTATTCTTTTTATAAAGCCTTCCTTTCCTTTCAATTAGTTTGTAAGTAAATGGCCGAAGCATGGAAATATTCTTTAGGGAGGAGTCGAGGTTAAAGCTTCCAATGTCCATATTTGCTTATAAATGTGGCTAGTGTGCTCTACTCTTTACAGGGAGCTAGATATGATTAAAAATACATTTTTATGATATGCTGTATTTATGGTAAAAATTGCACAATACCTGGAATACAGCGTGTATATATGTAGTAGTGGGCACAGTTTGTTTCATGCTGAACATATATATATATATATATATATATATATATATATATATATATATATACGAGAATCGGCTGAAAAGTTACTAACCTGACCAAGATACCCTGAGAGAATATGACAAAAGGAGGTTTTATTTTTCAACATCTACCTTCGGGTCAACATATTTCTTTAGTCAGTGTTGCCATGCCTCGATCTCATTGTTGAACAGTGTTTATCCTGTTGATCAAACTGGTTGTTATTTTCTTTGTTTTTGTTTTTTGGTTCAGCGTATATCAACCTCCATAGATTATTTAATGCCGAAATCTAATTATTTACGACACAATTTTGTTTGATAATTGTTTTCATGATAAAAGTATTAGTAATTAATCCATAGCTAATATATAAAGTATATATATAAAGACATTGGTATAGACAGACAGATAGATCGAAACAGACTTTGATAGATAGTTAAAGACAGGATGCATCAAATAGATAGATAGATAGATAGATAGATAGATAATCCCCATGAGATAGATAGATAGATAGATATAAACAAACAGATAGATAGATAGATAGATAGATAGATAGATATCAACAAACAGATAGATAGATAGATAGATAGATAGATATAAACAAACAGATAGACAGATAGATAGACAGATAGATAGATAGACAGATAGATAGATAGATAGATAGAGAGAGAGAGAGAGAGATAGAGAGATAGATAGATATGAAGAGATATATAGATAGACTCCCACTACTGACAGAAAAGAATAGATAAGCAAGCCACTATAACCGCACGTAATACAAATCGGCAAATGACCTAATGTGAGAAAAAATAAAAATCGATTCCATCCTGTTGCTCCAATGCATATAAAACTGACCGTATGCTGAAAGCAAAGAAACTAAAGCTCTTTTTTCAATTAATTTGCACACATATATAATATATATGTGTGTGTGTGTGTGTGTGTGTGTGTGTGTTTCCACTTCTGCGATATATGCTTGACTCTTCAGAAATGAATTGAGTTCTTTCTGTGATTGGCGTGTGTATACACTGCTTATATACAACACGCTAAAATTTCCATTTCCTGCTTCCATGCGCCTATGGCTTAGGGGGTAGCGACTCAGATTGCGACCAAATCGGTCGAATTTCGATTCCAACCAGAAGTAAGTGGATGTGTCGAGCCGCACTGATGAGCTGTGATACAGCCAAACAGGCTTGTATGTGGATGATTAATATATATATATATATATATATATATATATATATATATGGTTCTCAGTTCCCGAATTGAAGATAATGCTAATGGATTTATGTATTGTTATTGAAAAAGCATTTTTAGTACAAAATCGCCTCGCAGAAAGTAACTCAATTTTTGTACATTGACAGGTTCCAGTTCGAATTTTTGTATTTTTGTAGCGACGTAGTATGAGACGTGATGTTTTCTTTGAGTTGATAGACGATGAAAAATCACTGATAATTTTACAGGCACACTTCCGAATATGAACGACAATATTTTTTCTCCTTGAAAAATATATTTAAAATTTGTGGAAAAATACGTTAGCCAACAAGCTTAAGATTAATAAATCTAAATTCTGGAACCGATATTTTCATTATGAGAAATTATTGGTCGCGAAATTTAATCAGGGAAAGGTATTAATCCGTCTCTTCCCTCCAAATTGGATTATATAGCCCTGGCTGGCAACCAGTCTACCGCAGAAAGTAATGGCAATCTACTGCGGGATAATATTCTGCCCAGTCAGTCATGTCTCTTTTGAGACATGATCACCCAAGTTTGTATTACGTATGGCACTTAACTGACTAACTGTTTGTTCTATCCTTCGTCACACAAACGAAACTGAAGTTTTCGCACTTTATTAAATTCACACATCTTTTATATTTATTCGGTTACACAATATTACAAAAAATGCATTTTTAGCGATAGTTACGACTTTCTACTATATTTATCGCAGGATGAGCTTTGTGGTGCAGTAGATATAGGCTCGGAACGAGAAACCTGGGAGCCGAGTTCGAATTTCAGTTGAATTCATTATATTCCGTTACGCGCAAATACCCTTGGGAAAGGTATTACTATTAATCCGTCACTTCCTTCCAGTTATGGGTTAAATAACAGGACAGATTGGGTTCTATAGCCTTGGCTGGCAACCAGCCCAAGCGTGTTTCGCGTATGGCACTTAACTGACTGATTGAATATAATAGTTGGAAACATGATTAAAGCTTCTACTGGACATAAAGTGAGAGATCAGTTTTATATTGTTATGAAGTAAGAAACTGATCCCCCACTCACTACTATTTAATAATATAATACATCTCTTCCACCTCTGGCTATGAGTAAAATAATAGGACAAATTGGGTTCTACAGAAAGCAATGGCAACCTACTGCGGGATAATCTTCTGCCCAGTCAATCATGTTTCATTCGAGACATGATCGCCCAAAGCGTGTATCACGTATGGCACTTAACTGACTGACTGAATATAATAGTTGGAGACATAATTAAAACTTCTACTGGGCATAAAGTGGGGGTCTGTTTCCTATTGTTATGAAGTAATAAACTGATCCTCCACTAAATACTACTTAATAATATAACACATCTCTTCTATCCCTAGCTATGAGTCAAATAATAGGACAGATTGGATTCTATAGCCTTTGCTGGCAACCAGTCTACAGCAGAACGTAATGGCAACCTACTGCGGGATAATCTTCTGCCCAGTCAATCATGTCTCTTTCGAGACAAGATCACCCAAGCGTGTTTCACGTATGGCATTTAACTGATCGACTGACTATATTTATATACATGTGGCAACTGTAACGACTAGTTCTTCGTTGGCCTCAGTTCATTCGTCTGACTGCTTAGATTTCATACACATAATTAAAATCATGCAAACTCGTGTCACATAGATCTGTTTGTCTGCATGTGGCAACATTCACCCGGTTTCTTCTTTAGAAATTTTAGGGAGCCGCAAGCGATCTCCAACCCCGCAGTAGGTTACCAATTCTTATTGTAGTTGATTGGTTACCAGCCAAGGCTATAGAACTCAGTCGTGTCACATATATCTTCACACATGTAGGTGCTTTCTATTTATCTTGTGCTAACGCAATTCATTCAGTTGTACAGGCAAAAAAGATATATATTTTGTGTAAAATTGTTTCCCAAAGAATCTTTGTAATTCGTTCAGTCTGACAGAGAAAATGATTAAAAAGAAATAGAAATTAGTGAATTTGTAGAATTCTTTTGTTTATACACGACATTCCACTACAGATACATAGATCTTAAAAGGCATAGATAGATAGATAGATAGATAGATAGATAGATAGATAGAAACAAACTGAGATAGATAGATAGAGAGATAGATAGATAGATAGATAGATAGATAGAAACAAACTGAGATAGATAGATAGATAGATAGATAGATAGATAGATAGATAGATAGAAACAAACTGAGATAGATAGAAACAAACTGAGATAGATAGATAGATAGATAGATAGAAACAAACTGACATAGATAGATAGATAGATAGATAGATAGATAGATAGATAGATAGAAACAAACAAACTGACATAGATAGATAGATAGATAGATAGATAGATAGATAGATAATGAACAGACATAGATAGATAGATAGATAGATAGATAGATAGATAGATAGATAGATAGATAGATAGATATAATGAAAATTTTAATAAAATTCTTCGATTTAATACACTTACTTCTAGAAACAGGGGCGAGTGCTAGACGAAGAGGATTTTCATCAAATATTCCAAGTGCATTAATCTAAACTGGAATGCGCAGCGGTTTTCTACTTCCTCTAGGGATACAAACCTCTTCTTACCATCCAGTTCGTTCTTAGGCAAGCACTCAAAGGTAAATATCTCATGGTTCCCTTCTTATCTTTATCTAAAAGTGTGAAATCGTTGGAAAAAAGATCAGACAGTTCGTTCTGATCACCCGAGGCCAATGATGCGTCAGATATGACGTCATATGACGTCACTGCGTAGATTATGACAAGATTCTGTTGTCCTCTTTACTGATAATGTATTTTGATTCGTCCTTGTTTATTTCAATTATGCAATAAGTTCACAATATTTATTCTTGTACAGAATACAAAAATTGTGGCACCAAGGCCGAAAGGGGAGGGGTAGAGAGTGGTACTCTCTTAACTATTCTATACCTAGCTAAACGCTATCACGACCCAATCACACATTACAATTTACACATTCACCACAATTCACCTCCCAATCCTTCACATACCACAATACCACAAACTTACTAGGGACTCCTAAAAAAAGGGGGTGACCCATGACAATAAAATTTTTTTTTTAATCATCTCACCCCAAGCAAGGCATTCCACTGCCACTATTGCGCATGGGGCTACATAGGGGAAGGTAAAGAGAAGGAGTGGTTAGACATAGGGAATGTCAGGAGGAAGGTGACAGATGAGTAAGGATAGCGAGGATGAGGGTTGGGCAGATGGGAAGAGTGTTTGATCGAATGGGAGCAGGTTAGTGTGTTAGGAGGTGTCTATTGACCTTACATTTAAACTCCTGGAGATTGTAGCCGTCGGGGAAGCAATCGTTTGGAAGAGAATTCCACAGTCGGGAAGTGCGAGGAAAGAAACTGTTGGAGTAGAAGTTACGGTTGCATTTTATCGGTTTCACTGTGAAAGGGTGGGATCTAGTTGCTAATCTAGTATCTCGTTCAAATACGTATTTAGGGGGCACTAGTGATCTAACTTCATCGGAGCAGAAGCCGTGAAAGTATTTATAGAAGAGACACAGGGAAGCCACGTCGCGCCGGTGGGAGAGAGACTGCAGACGGTCTGCCAAGTCGGTATCTATCACATTACAGACCCTCCTCTGTACCTTATCAAGAAGCCCGAGGAGAACAGCAGGGGTACCCGACCAAATATGGCAGCAGTATTCAATGCACGGGCGGATGGTAGATTTATAAATGTGCAGGATAGATTCAGACAGAAAAAACTTCCGGGCCCTACACAGAGAACCGACTTTCATAGCAGCGGATTTAGCAATGGATTCGATATAGTCATTCCATTTGAGGTCCGCTGAAAGTGTGAGACCAAGGAGGCGCAGTGTTTTACTCTTTGGGAGGCAAGCCTGGTCCATGCTAATGGGAGGTAGGTGAGATTGTCGATGATGGTTAATTGAGAGTAGCTTCGTTTTAGAAGCATTAAAATTTACTAACCATTTCTTACCCCAGTCCAATATGGATTGGAGGTCTTTTTCAATCTCGGCTGCGAGGTTAGCTTTGACGCCTACACCAGATTTTTGTAGGAGGCGAGAGTAAACTGTGGTGTCATCGGCGTACAAACCTATTTGGGCTCTTATGGAATCAGGGAGATCATTAATGTATATCAGGAAGAGTGTAGAACCTAAGATGGAGCCTTGGGGGACACCTGCGTTTGTATGGTAGTTCTGGGAGGCATGTCCGTTTAATACCACCTTCACTGTGCGGTTAGAGAGGAATGACTGGATTAGTTGAAACAAATGTCCAGTTATACTATAGCTCCGCAGTTTACATAGAAGGCCAGCATGCCAAACTCTGTCGAACGCCTTAGATATATTCAAGGCAACGGTTCGGGCTTCGCCATTCCTGTCGAATGTATAAGTTCACTAAATACAGGGCTTCTCAGAGTAGAGTGGAAACTACAAGGAAATTTACCGAGCATCAGCAAGAGACAACTGAAGATCCTGAGACATGCAATGAGGAAGAAGAGCTTGGAGAACCTGATACTAACAGGCCAGATATAGCGAAAAAGAGACAGGGGAAAGCAGCGGATAATATATTTGAAGGACCTGATCAGGTGGATGACGTAACGATGGTTGCCTGGTATAACAGGAGAAAGCGTGCTAAGAGCCACCAGAGATAGGGAGATGTGAAAAACCATGATTGCGTACGTCCTGAAAGGACAGGGTACATAAAAGAAGAGGAAGTAGATAATACTATTTAAACTGAGACCTCTACGTGGATCATTTTAATATTAATAAGATTAATATTATTTTGATCCCATTTGGGATTTTATCTACTTCTGCTTGAATATATTTGGTAGCTGTTATCGTTGCTTAGCAAAGTTTTATGTCAACACAAGATAAAGTCGTCATTGATGGTGGATCTTTTTATGTTAACGTCCTTGTAACCTCTCTGAAGATGGCTCATGTGAGCCGAAAGCTTAGAACTAACTTGATAACAAAAATAACCAAATGTTGGAGAATTTTATTTTTGTCTCTATTTTCACCTGAAATTAAAGCCAAAAGCCATTTGTTTAGAACGGCTCATGATTAAACATGATAGACATCAATTATCTCTTATATTTAACAGTATATATATAGTCATCCGCAGACAGATCTGTTTCGCTGTATCACAGCTCATCAGTACGGTTAGACTCCGATGGCTTTTAACCCAGGATTGAAACCCGACCGAATTGGCGTCAGTCGATCATTCTACCTCTGGGTTATGGGCGTTCGGTAGAAGAAGGCAGACTTTTTAGCGTGTATATTATCATTATACCCGCTAAATAGCCAGAGTACTCTAATCCATTACTAAATGAGCAATGCGTACCAGCCAGAGTAGCTACTGTTTTTCAACGTCTACGATTCTTCCAGAGTGCTCAATCAGGGTGTGAGAGCGTAAATAGTCATCCGCATCTATATATATATATATATATATATATATATATATACATATAGTTTTAAGGTGTGCTATATTTATAGGATAAAGTGCTCAATATCAGAGATAATGCGTATGTAAATATAAAAGAGTGAAAATTGAAGTCAAAACTCAGGGGCGACAAACTGTTTCATGCTAGGTGCAATCATCAGGCCTGATGATTGCGCTTAAAATGAAACAGTCTATCGCCCCTGAGGGTTGACTTCAATGTTCACTCTTTTATATATAATCTCATAGCTCCCGACCTGATAGCTCAACTCCAGTCACTTTCCCACCAACGTCTTTTCTATAAATACTTTCACGGCTTTTGCTCTGATGAGATTAGCCCCCTGTTGCCCTCTCTGCATGAATTTACTGGAGTTACTAGATTAGCAACTAGGTCTTACCGTTTTAGAGTGAAACAAATGTAACTTCAACTTCTATTCTACCAGCTTCTTTGCTCTCACTTCCCGCCTGTAGTATTCCCTCCCGTATACTTACTTCCCTGAAAGCTACAATCTTCAAGGATTTAAATGCAAAGTCAATTGCAATCTCTTATCTCCTTGACTCACATCCTTTCCCTGACAACCCTTGTATCATGTTCTTCTTCCTTTCCACTCTACTCTCATGCAGCCCTCTTCACACCAGTGTTCTTATTCTTCTCTTACCCACTCTCTCTAACTTGTACCTCTTTCTCATCACTCTCCTCTTAATGTCAATTGCCATCTCTTATCTCCTTGACTCGCATCCTTTCCCTGACAAGCCTTGTAACCTGTTCTTCTTCCTTTCCACTCTACTCTCATGCAGCCCTCTTCACACCAGTGTTCTTATTCTTCTCTTACCCACTCTCTCTAACTTCTTCCGCTTTCTCATCACTCTCCTCTTAATGTCAACTGCCATCTCTTATCTTCTTGACTCGCATCCTTTCCCTGACAACCCTTGTATCATGTTATTCTTCCTTTCGACTCTACTCTCATGCAGCTCTCTTCACTCCTGTATTCTCATCCTTTTCTTACTCATTCTCTGTCTCCCTTGTAACTTGTTCCTCTATCTAATCCCTCATCTCTTCTGTAAGCTCTGCACATCAGTGGCAGTTCTGCCTTGCTTGGGGTGAAATGATTAAAAAATAATTACACACAATTGTCTTTATTATAATACAGAAAAACACAAAATGTTATTCAAAACTCGGACAATATTTTCCGAACAAACAAATAAATATAGAAAATTCCACTTTCATTTTTATGTTTTCAGAATTATTCTGAACACGGCAATTATTCGTTCAGTTGGTCTGTTGTTTTAGTTGGTTGCTTTTTTAATGGCATATCAACCTTGGCGGGTCATTTATAGCCAACTAAATTTTATTTATTGCTGGTAATACCTTTTTCTTTCAACAATTTATTGTTTTTTTTTGTATAAGTTTGTGTCTAGTAATACTTTCTTCTTTTTGAGTATCAAGATTCATTGGGATTTGTTTTTAAGGGCAGGATCCCCAAGTCCTACCTTGTTATTTAACCCATAACTGGAGGGAAGGGACGGATTAATACCTTACCAAAGGGTACCAGTGCTTAAGTGAATGCAGGTATTCAACTGGAATTCGAACTCGGCTCACCGATATACACTGCACCACAACGCACATCCGTCACAACACGCTCACAGCACCTGGTATTCCCAAGCGGTCACCCATCTAAGTACTGACCAGTCTCAACGTTGCTTAACTTCGGTGATCGAGCGAGAACTGGTGTATTCAACGTGATATTGCCGTAAACACGCACATCCGTCACTAAACGCTTACAGCACCTGTTATTCCCAAGCGGTCACCCATCTAAGAACTGAACAGACTCAACGTTCCTTAACTTCGGGGATCAAGCGAGAACCGGTGTATTCAACGTGATAGCATTGTTGTTTTAGTAAAGTTCCAGCTATTCATGGTGTTTGAAGTTTGTTGATTTTCATTCGTCGATTCCATCTCAATAATATCTTCGAATCTGCCTATGTTTTTTGTTTACGTTATCCAAATCCGATAGATTAGAAGTTAAGAAACATTTTATGAACCACCCTGCACCCTCATTTTTCGGCCTGCTGTTAGCATGTAGTTTTGAATTTAACGTCATGTTAAAATGTGTGAAACCTGAAACGAATGAATTCTATCTGGTTAGCTTTAACGCGTCCAGTTTTCCTGCAAACTTACCGTAGACGGCAATTCTTTTAAAGTTTTCTAAACTTATAAAAGAGATTGATATAAAATTAACAAAGAGGACACCTTAATCATTCCGATTGAACAATATATTTTTGTGCAATTATTATAAAAATATTTTAGAAGACAAGTTTCGAAAGAGACATGGCTGACTTGGCAGAAGATTATCCCGCAGTAGATTGCCTTTGCGTTAGGGAAAAGACGGATTAATACTTTTCCCAATGGTATTTGTGCGTAAATGGACGCAAGGAATTTAACTGGGATTCGAACACGCCTCACCGAGTTGTCATTATTGGACAATATTTACGTACTTCCTAATATTTTGCCCTATCAACGCAAGAATGTGTCTTTACGCCGGAGTTATTCAACCGATGAACTGAGAGAATTAGAAGTTCTATCCGGATACATTATTAACGGACAGTACGTGCACGAACCGTAATGGTTGAATTTTGAATTTCTGGCGTTCATTAATATTCTTATTTTAATTATTATCGCTATTATTCCATCACAATCAGGGTTTCCACATCAAGCAGAAATTCATTCAATATTAAAAAAACCAACGCTACTAAATTTTATCAAGTTATTAGGTTGTCCCAAAAGTTCGTAAACACTTGCGAAATAGGTCTATCTGGTCCAGCACAATCGAGACAATCGATGGGTTCAGAAAGGTCAAGAGACACCGTCGGTTCCAAAACAAGATCGATTCGGCAAGAAAGTCATGTTGTGCGTTTGGTGGAACTTTGAAGGAATCGTGCATTTTGTGTTGGTTCCGAATGGTCGTACCATCAGTGCCGAACTTTACTGTCAACAACTTGAGTGGGTCTACGAAAAGTTGAAGCAAAAGTACCCGGCTCTGATCAACTGAAAGCGCGCTTTGATGCAGCAGACAATGCCAAGCCACACACCACCAGGAATACCAATGACAAGTTTGAAGAGCTGGACGACGTTGAGGTTCTGCCACATCCAGCCTACAGTCCTGACTGTGCTCCATCAGATTACGGCCTTTTCCGCTCAATGCAACACTTTCTGAAGGGCCGCCGATTCGACTCGTTTGATTAAGTCGAGGAAGCGTGTCAAGAATTCTTTGATTCGAAGCCGGCTGAATAGTGCTTTGACCAGATCCGAAAGCTTGTAGATCGATGGCAGAAAGTCTTGGAAAATGATGGTCTTTATTTTGAGCAATAATGTTTGTTGTTTTCGCAAGTAAAATTTCAATTTTTTGCAAGCGTTTACGAACTTTTGGGACAACCTAGTATATAACGGGATCATCATGTGGCTGCAATCTTCAAAGCATGGACACATAAACATGCAAGATAGTTTATGGAGAGACAGATTGTCTTTCTTTGCAGCAGACTTATACTTAATTAAAACACCAGTTTAATAATAAAAATGTTTCGCGAATTCCCCTTTGTTACATATTGACATTTCCTTTCAGCCTTGGTCGCAGACTAAACTTAATGTTTTCGGAAAATGTTTTCGGAAAATACAAGTGACCTGCGGCTCGCTTACTGGAGAGCATTGCTATATCAGAACAGCCATCTTGACACATAAGTGTCGGTCTACAGCACAAAATCAATAAAACGAAATCTTGCGGACGGTGATTTTAGAAACCTGCGCTAACAACTTAAGGGTGAATTAAAAGTAACTCCCAGATTATGGGAAGTGGACTTAAGTTTTTAAGATTATTAACTTTTCCTAATGAAATAACAATCACAAAACAGAAATTAGGTGATACTTTTAAATGACATTATTTTTTTTCAATTTGAAATCAATAACGGTCATAATACTTATCTATGGATAAAAGATACTTATAAAACGGCATGGTGGTTCACACTTTAATCCTAAAAGCCAAAATTTTACAAGGCCCACTCAAGTTAAGGATTTTTTAAATGAGGCTGTTGAGGGGTAAGGTGGCGTAAGTGTAGAATAAGAGGTCACGTACGACATGTAAGATTTAAACGGAGATTCGAAGAGTTTAAATTTTGTAGTAGTAGGGGAAATATCCTCTTGGGATCCTGTTTGATTAAGTAGCGGTTCTTGGGAAGAATGTGTCTGAAGGGATCTCCCTTCGTACTAATGAAATACCAAATGCTATGATTCGACCCTTAAGGGTGAATTTAAAGTAACTCCCAGATTATGGGAAGTGGACTTAAGTTTTTAAGATTATTAACTTTTCCTTATGGTAACCTTAGATTACTTGGCGAGTAAAAATTCAGTTTTTTGCAAGTGTTTACGAACTTTTGGGACAACTTAATATTATTTTTCTCTTTGGTGGCACACGTAAACCCATATTATTTCAAAAGTAACGCCAAAATCAGAAGCATTAACATTAAAACGCCTTTCAAAACTAGCTCAACCGTATCGAAATGGTTTCTAAAGTGAAAAAATATATAAAATTTTCTATGACGAAAATGTTGTGATCAGTTAAAGACCTGATTGTAGAATACAACTGAATTCCATCTGAAAATTCACTTTTTTGTTAGTCGAAAACGAGAAACAACGTTACCATGTCTTTCAGTCAGTTCAGTGCCATACGTGATACATGCTTGGGCGATCATGTCTCAAAAGAAACATACTCAGCAGACATATAATTTTCATCATTTTGACATCTCATGACGTTACATTATACTGAAAGAATGCTCTTCAAATACGAACTTTGACGTTTTTATATGCCTAGTTTAATTTTAAGAATATGTACGAGCGTTTTTTCTAGAAATCAACAATTTTTTTTAATAGATACTTTATATAAAAAGAAATCCATTTCATCTCTGTCTTGGTATCACGAGACGAAACGCGTAGACGAGAAAAATATAGTGTTCCGTTGTCTTGTTTATTTAACGATAGTATTCCTTTACTCGTATCATAACTGATTATACTTTTACACACACACACACACACACACACACACACACACACATTCTGATATACATCTAATACCTATATATATAGGTATATATATAGCTATATATATATATATATAATACAATATATATATATATATATATATATATATATATATATGTGTATATATATATATATATAAGGTTATTATTATTATTATTATTATTATTATTATTGCATTTACGTGCTACTTTTTTATTTAGAACATTTTAAAGTAAATATCTAACGATGGAATATATTTTCATTAGTAACCATTACTTATATATATATATATATATATATATAGTCATCCGAAGACAGATCTGTTTCACTGTATCACAGCTCATCAGTACGGTTAGACTCCGATTGCTTTTTTACCCAGGACTGAAACCCGACCGAAATAGCGTCAGTCGGCGACTCTACCCCTGGTCTATGGGCGTTCGGTGGAAGTAGGCAGATATTTTAGCGCATATCATTATACGCGCCCAATAGCTAGAACGCTCTAATTCATTTCATTGAATGAGCGATGCGTACATGCCAGAGTAGCTACTGTTTATCAAATTCTACTGTGTGTGTGTGTGTGTGTGTGTGTGTGTGTGTGTGTGTGTGTGTTAATAAATATACATATTGTCCTATGTTTTACGCACGACTCCGAGTTTCATATATTTTTCAGCACCAGGTGCTTATCATATCATACTGGCCTTTTCTCGATTTGAATTATTTGTTATTATTTTCTTCCTTATCTCTCTCTCTCTCTCTCTCTCTCTCTGTATATATATATATATATATATATATATATATATATATATATATATATACAGTTTTCTGTAGGAAAAAACCCCACGACGAGTGAAGACATCATAACAGTGACTTCCTAAAACTTCGAAGTCGGTATGAACCTTATCAGTTAAAGTAGCAAATTCTTTGCACTAAAACTATCAACACTCTATCTTCCCGCTGATATTGAGGAATTTGCGATTAAAAACCTGCTTTTACACACAATTGTCTTTATTATAATACAGAAGAACACAAAATGTTATTCTAAACTCGGACATTATTTTCCGAACAAACAAATAAATATAGAAAATTCCACTTTCATTTTTATGTTTTCAGAAATATTTTGAACACCGGTAATTATTCGTTCAGTTGGTCTGTTGTTTTAGTTGGTTGCTTTTTTAATGGCATATCAACCTCGGCGGGTCATGTATAGCCGACTGAATTTTATTTATTGCTGGTAATACCTTTTTCTTTCAACAATTTATTGTTGTTTTTATATAAGTTTGTGTCTAGTAATACTTTCTTCTTTTTGAGTATCAAGATTCATTGGGATTTGTTTTTAAGGGCAGGATCCCCAAGTCCTACCTTGTTATTTAACCCATAACTGAAGGGAAGGGACGGATTAATACCTTACCCAAGGATACCAGTGCTTAGGTGAATACAGGTATTCAACTGGAATTCGAACTCGGCTCACCGATATCCACTGCACCACAACGCACATCCGTCACTAAACGCTTACAGCACTTGGTATTCCCAAGCAGTCACCCATCTAAGTACTGACCAGTCTCAACGTTGTTTTTGACACATAAGAATGGACTCGTCTGATGTGTACATATAATCCTACCTATACAGAGAACATCAGTTGTAAAGATTAGTTGTAATGCAGTTGCAGAGTTGCTTGTTTGGTCAGTAAGTCGGTGCAAAGTTAGTTGATTGGATATAGACTCATTACTCGGACATACTATTTCATTGCATGACAGTATATATTGATTTCTACTAATAATATTCCTGCATTGACTAAACCGTGTTCTAGTTTGTATGTCTTGTTCAATATATCTTTCATTTTTATGTCCATATTTGTTTTTGTTATTTATTATTTTGTGTAGTTTTCCACCCGGAATCCACAACAAATTGACGACGAAGCATTCAAACAAATTTACGCGGATAGAGTAATACGTTTCCACGTCAATCGCCAACAACAAATTGGCGACGAAGAATTCGTACAGGTTCACGCGGACATAAAAATACGTTTTTCACGCAAGGCGCGCAACAACATAGCGACGAGGATCTCGAACTCACGTACACAAGTCGCACAACAAATTTGTATTGGTTTAAAGATTGTCTTTTCAAATACAAAAATTGCCGAGCGTGTGGTAAGATGGGCTACAAAGCAGAGGTATGCAGAAACAAAAAACAACCTAGTAGGGTAAGATCTACTAGAGTTGAATAAGAAAACAAGGAGAACATGAGGAAATATGTAGAAATTGAAATATTGAGTAAGAAGACCAAATTACACTTGGATTCAGGGTCAGACTTAACAATAAAAAATCTATAGACATGGCTGAAGCTGAACAGACCGGCCATGTTACGCACGCAAAAATTTCTAAATCAGTAACAGGGAAATTGGAACGCGAAATTATTGTAAATGTGAAATTCCAAGGAAAAGCCAAAAAAGTTAAAAATATATGTTACGAAAAACACATATAAACTGGATGCAGAAATTTAATATATGGGATTTACCCATTAACTCTTGTTGTAAAAAAATAAGAAGCTTGACGACAGAAACTACGAAATTGAAAAAAATCTATTCTCAAGCAGTAACAAATTAAGAACACAAATCGAGCAAAGGGTGAATATGCTACCTATATTTATTACACCGATAGTTTCGTAAAAGCATTCAGACCAGGTGAACAAGTTTACAGAGCCATTAATCATTTATCCCAAGCCAAAAAAAATACTAACTTCTCCCTAAAAAAAAGCTAGGAAGGGGGATGTTGTGTTGTATATTGACAAACAACAAACACGCATATATATAAAAATATAAGTTATATTTTTATTAATGACGATGAACCGTGTAGCCTAGTGAACAGAGAGTGAGAGCGCGCTTCCAAGGGTTGACGGGAGTGTCTCTCTTCACCGGCCGATCTCTGTCGCTCCTCTACTGCTACTCTGGTCTGTCTGGCTCTCTGTCTCGTGAAATCCGTGCGCCGAGGTCTTTTTATAATCTCCAAACCGGGACTTCCGGATTTTGCCTCGCCCACGCACGACCACGTAATTCTCAGAGACACCTGTTCTGTTTGCCTCTTTAGCCATTTCCGCTACTGCCGGAAATAAGGTCAAACAAACATCCGTTCCTTTCAACGACCGGAAACACCCCCGCTTGCATCAGCCTTCTTCGGGTGGGGCCAGATTGTTATATTACAGTTGGAGATCATCTATTTTGACACATAAGAATAGTCTCGTCTGATGTGTACATATAATCCTGCCTATGCAGAGAACGGCAGTTGTAAAGACTAGTTGTAAAGTAGTGGTACAGTTGCTTATTTAGTCAGTAAGTTGGTGTAGATTAAGTTGGAGTTGTTTGGATATAGACTCATTACTCGGACATACTATTTCACTGTTCACTGCGAGACTGTATATACTGATTTCTGAATTAACAAACCCGTTTTCTAGTTTGTATATCTTGTTCACTGGAACTTACATTTTCTATTTCCATATCTGTTTTTGTTATTTATTATTTTGTGTGGTTTTCCACCTGAGTCCTTAAACTGCTGCTGAGTCTTATTAACAATCTCCAAACGAGACAAAAATCACACCTCATCTCTATAAACACAAATATACCCAAAAACACAAACACCCAACCCACTCTCGTGTACAACAAAAGCTATAAAATACAAGAAGTAAAAAGAAATCAAACACCTGCAAAAAAATAATAAATAACTAAAAGTCAAAGAAAATCAAGCGGGACCACTCCCAGTAAATATCAAATTACACCAAGTTCCTTATAAATAGGAATAGGGACCGAGACTCTCAACAGCAGAAAAAAAACCAACCTCGATGAGTGACTCTTCGGAGTAGGCATGCATCTGGTCAGTTAAAGTGACAAATTCTATCAACGCTGTATCTCCACTCTGATACCGAGCAATTTGGGATAAAAAAAACCTGTTTTCTTTTACAGTGAAACCGATAAAATGCAACCGCAACTTCTACTCCAACAGTTTCTTTCCTCGCACTTCCCGACTGTGGAATTCCCTTCCACACGATTGCTTCCCAGACGGCTACAATCTCCAGGAGTTTAAATGTAAGGTCAATAGACTCCTCCTAACACACTAACCTGCTCCCATTTCTATCAAACACTCTTCCCATCTGCCCAACCCTCATCCTCGCTATCCTTGCTCATCTGTCACCTTCCTCCTGACATTCCCTATGTCTAACCACTCCTTCTCTTTACCTTCCCCTATGTAGCCCCATGCGTAATAGTGGCAGTGGAATGCCTTGCTTGGGGTGAGATGATTAAAAAAAAAATCTTTTATCAGTGAAACTAAAGAAAAAGCCACGATCTTGGTGCAAAAAGCGTCAAAACTCAACATTATATATATATATATATATATATATATATATATATATATATATATATATGGCAAAAGATTATTATCAATTATTCTCTACTTACAGAATCATTAGGACTTGATCAAACAACAGTTTCGAAAGGTTTTAAATCATTAGAAATGATTTAAATGCAAGGACACTGGGTGCTGTACGAAACCAAGGGACATCGAATGGCATTTTGTCATGTGTGAACAGCTGCTTCAACGGCAGAAAAGTAAAGTTTATTTTTTTTTTTGTATCATATCGTGTCCGGCGATGAAAAGTGGATAATCTACAAAAACCCTAAGCATATAACATCGGGAGGCATACCCGGTGATGCATCAAAATCAGCGGCAAAGCCGAATATCGCTGGTTTGTAGCTTCCATTCTGCATTTGATGGGATCAGCTGGCTGTAGTTTAGTATGAGCTGCTCAAACCGACCGAAACCATCACGGGAGATCGCTATGACTATAGTTGATGCATTTGAGCAGAACATTGAAATAAAGCAGCCGATATACGAGAAGAGACACGACAAATGATTTTGCAACATGACGCAAGGCTATATGTCTCAGAAAGCGGGTTAAAACTTCTCGGAAACGCTTAAATAGGAAGTACTACACCACCCGACATCTCCAGACATCGCCCCGACCTATTATCACCTATTCTGTTCAGTGGAACATGGTCTGAATGAGCATTTTTATGAACATTCTAAAAAATGGGTCGACTCGTGGTTAACCTAAAAAGACGTCATTTTTCTGATGTGGAATTCAAACCTTGCCAGAATGTTGGGGAATAGTGGCAAGCAGTGGACAATACTTTCAGTGACATGCTTTTTTCACTAATTTTTATAAATAAAGCATTCACTTCAGTCAGTTAAGTGGCACGTTAGTGGGGGATCAGTTTATTACTTCATACCAATATAAAACTGGTCCCCCACTTTATGCCCAGTAGAAGCCTTAATCATGTCTCCAATTATTATATTCAGTCAGGCAGTTAAGTGCCATACGTTATACACGCTTTGGGCGATCATGTCTCGAAAGAGACATGACTGACTGGGGAGGTGATTATTCCGCAGAAGGTTGACATTGCTTTCTGCGGTAAAAGAACCCAATCTGTCCTGTTATTTGACTCATAGCTAGAGGGGGAAGAGATGTATTATATTATTAAGTAGTAATTAGTGGAGGATCAGTTTATTACTTCGTAATAATATAAGACTGGTCCCTCACTTTATACCCAGTAGAAGCTTTAAACATGTCTCCAATTATTATATTCAGTCAGTCAGGTAAGTGCCATACGTGATACACGCTTGGGCGATCATGTCTCGAAAGAGACATGACTGACTGGGCAGAAGGTTAACCAGCAGTAGGTTGCCATTGCTTTCTGTGGTAGATTGGTTGCCGACCAAGGCTATAGAATCCAATCTGTCCTGTTGTTTGCCCCATAACTGAAGGGAAGAGACGGATTAATACCTTTCCCAAGGGTATTGGCGCGCAAGTGAATGTGAGGAATTCAACTGGAATTCGAACTCGGCTCCCCGATTTGTCGATAACCACTGTGTCGATAACCACTGCATCATGACGCACGTATTACTTTTCATGAAAAATCACCGAGAACTTATTCAAGGTCTTAAATAGTTATATATATATATATATATATATATATATATATATATATATATATATATATATATATATATGCTGTGAATAAATGTTATTAACAATCGATATATACGTAAGTACATAAACACATACATATTTTACACCGGACGTCGATGTAAACAGTTCATCGTCAAATGTGACATTTATTAATAGTGTTATTATAATTTTGTTTAAATGATAAATATAACAAAAAAAAAAAAAAAAACCAGAAAAGAATAAAATCATCAGCAAATATATAGAATTTTTTTATTGATGTTGTTAAAAATGTTTGAACCAAAATAATGGGAAATAAATCGACTATTTTTAAACAATATTAAAAACAACAACAAAAAAAATAATAATAACGGTACGATTCGAAACGCTTTTTCCTACAAATTTGAAAATACGTCTTCGTCCATGAAAAAAAGTTTTGCTAAAATATACATACAATTATTAATGCCAATGTATAAAGAATTTGTCAATACGATGTTTTTAATGTTCATAATACTGTAATAATTCTTTTCGTAATGCCAGATCTCTTCAAGAGGCTGGCAATAACGACTCTGCCCAGTTTTCTGTCCTCTGTAGCTCTCAATAAATTTGGTATTTTCGCCATCAATCCCAAACCCTTTCCCACCATCCCTTTACTCAAGCACGCCGGGGGTAGGTTATACGTTGATTTCCTCTCTCTGCTCTTCAATCTGTCCTGTCAGTATCAAATTTTTTAAGCCCTTTTTCCTCATTATGTACCTGAAAATCTTCAGTTGTTTTTTTCTGACTTTAAGTATAAGTGTCCTTCTTGTTTCTATTTTCTCTAAAACTTCATAATTGCTCACTAATCTAATCCTCATTATCCTTCTGTAGAACTAAACTTCTGTTGCTTCTAATTTGTTCTTCATCTGTAAAGAGAGTGTCCCACATTCCAACGTTTTAAAATAAGTGTTATTTAGAATTCAGAGGAAAGTATTAAACCTCAATTGGAAGAAGACAGAATATATGGTTGTTTGTAAAAGTAACAGCTCAACATACCAATTACAAATTGAAGATACCGAAATCTAATATGTAATACAATATCTTGGAAGTGTTTTAACACGAAAAAGGTCACACAGAAATTCGTAGATGCACTGCATAACGAAAGATGTATTGCAAACGCTAAGCAAAGTATTAAAAAATAGAAAAATATTGTTAAAGACAACGAAAAGTGTCTGTATTTAAACGTATCTACATTTAAAACAAACAACAACAAAAAAAAAGCAAAACAATTTTTCTCTAGTTGAAGTCATACAATTGCGTTCAAAATATTTAGATTACAGCATTAAATAACCCACTGAGGTGTTGATATGCCACTAAACAAAATCAACCAATCAACCAACCAACGTCCATTCAATACGCCATCCAGACTTCAAAATATTTTTTGTGGGATTAAATGTCACTGAAAAAGCTCAGTTGTAAATTACTTCATTCACAAATAATATCTTTTATTATATTAAGACTGCTTTTTCTGCGTACACGGAAAAAATATTTTAATTCAACTTGCTTTTTCAATTAATTCTAATAAAAATTATGTATATATTTACCACCTCAGCGTAAACGATATGGCCTAAAAAGAATCTGATATTATCTACCAGAAAGAGATATCTGAAAATCCACAGAGTTATAATAAAGAAAAAGGCCTTGTAAAATTTAACACTCACAAGGCATATTGAAAGTAAGGAAGTGGAAACGAGTTTGATTGTATGGCTGGTACAACAAAGACCGCGAGGATGAAGAGGGTAGGAATTATTCAAAGCGGAGAAAAAGGAAGCTGTAGAGAGTCGCGATCTATTTCGTAATACAAGTTTTTTTACATGCTGTGTCCTTTCAGGACTTATGTAATAATGGCAAGCATTAGTTAGATAAGTTACAGAAAAGCCTTTATATACAAAAAAAAAACCCAAAAAAAAACAGCCAACAGAAATAGAATATAAGTCGTTGAATTCCTATTCTTACAACGGAGCGAAAGTTTTAGTTTGAGATTAATGTTTGCTTACTCCAATCGGAGATTTCAAGTTTTTTTTTTTCTTCAAGTTTTGAACCGTCAAAACTAAGTCTTGTCAGCCAAAGTTGGGTCTTTGGGACGGCGGTGGTAAATTCGTCTGTCTGCCTTAGCTCGACAAGGTGACAACAACTTCTAGTTGACTTTAACTCTTTCTCAGCTCTTCTGTTTCTTTATATCTTCAACCAGGACTCTATCGGAGGCGCGTTATTCGAATTTAACTTTTTTAAGTCGGTCGGCGGCAGGCTTCTCTATGTTTCTTTACATCTTCAGCCAAGAGTCTATCGAAAGCAACCACTCTTTTCAGTTGTGGCTCTCTAGTTGGGAACCTTCTGTCCCTTTGTCGTTACATCTCGACTGGTCCCAAGGCACAGTTCCAACTGACTAACTGCACCCGAGTGTCGAGTGAGCGAGTCATTTTGGCCCTTCGAGGCCTTATTTTTATGCATGTCCCAGATTATCTTGGGATGTACATGACGGAGACGGGGTGTCCACGCCTTTATTCAATTAAATTACTTCTGCCTCCACATTTTGAGGTGGGGCTATATCATTCCCTTGGTTTAAACAATAAAATAGCAATATTTCTGTGGACGTCATTTCTTTTCTTCTTCCCGATCACATCATTTATTTTTTCAAGTTTTCAAATTTATAAATCTTTTCCCAGCGAATTCGGGAATCAAGGATCTGACCTTCTGTAACCTCATGAAAAGTTTTCGACAGTCGTGTGTTTACCGCTATTTTTCACTTCCACTAGCCGCAAAAACCAACGCTTCCAATGGTGTTTTCTTAGTTACACAATGGCTGCCAATGATGACCTCGGCTGACCTATTACATTTATACTTGCAAAATATATTTTATTCTCTTCAATTTTCAGCTATTTTTTCAGGTTTTACAAATTTTGTAATAAATATTTTTCAACTTAACTCATATTGCGATTGACAATAAATTATTTTATCATTTATTTGGTTTATTTTATATTTTTATTTTTTAATCGTATCACGCCGAGCAAGGCGGTAATGTCACTGATGTGCAGGGGGCTACATAAGTGTAAAAAGATTAATTAGAAGAAAGTGAAGACAAACCAGTTAAAAAGGAGCAATAGAAGGATGAGAATGCAGGGCCCAGGCGTAATCGAATTTACTTATTTTTTTGGTGCTTTTTTTATTAACCCAAATGTGTACGCGTGTTCTTCCTTGGGATCAAAATTCACAGCATCGGCAAGGAGGAACATCGTTGTAATAGACGACTCGAAGACCAGCTACTGTGCCGAAGCCATCACGACTAGCGACCCGAGAGCGTCGTCACACATTAAACACATCATTGATATGTTACCGCTAGAAATCACTACTTCATGACGATTTGCATCCATTTATGGACTGTATGGACTTCCAGGAATGATAGTACAATATGGTGCTATGTCTTTGGGCTTAATTTGCCAAGCATTAGTTTGAGGAAAATTTGACCATCCACTTGTCAGCCTGACATGAACCCAGTCAATATAAGAGACCTGTTTACACAAGATCCTTCAACTACAATTGTGATGGTAGTGGTATTATATCGAGACGCCATTACTGAAGTTTTAAAGAGGTCTTCCGACCAATTGTAGAATTGATGATACATCGGATTCCTGCGCTTACCCAGTCTAGAAGAGTTCTACACGATAATAGTCCCCTATTGAACAGTGCATACATCACACTTTCTCAAAAGGTTGACTTGTTAGTTCTGGAAGCCTATTGCAATTTGGTCACCTATTAATGGTATTAATGGTCAAAGTAAAAACAGCCAAAATACACCCTTTTTCATGAAGAGAAATGTTACGCTTAAATATAAATTTAAAATTATTCATGCCAGTGTATAAGTAATATATATATATACGCATCGTTCATTCAGCAATGAATTAGAGCACTCTCAGCTATTGGGCGTGTATAATGATAATATAAAAGCTAAAAAGTCTGCCACCTTCAACCGAGCTCTCATAGCTCAGAGGTAGAATAGCCGACTGACGCCATTCGGTTGGGTTTCAATCCTGAGTTAAAAAGTAATCGGAGTCTAACCGTACTGATGAGCTGTGATACAGCGAAACAGATCTGTCTGCGGATGACTATATATATAAATATATATATAGTAAATAACCTAAAGAGCCAACAAACCTACCAAGGTTTCTCCTAACCGGATCTTCAGTTAAGGTTGATTTTTTATTATAGATTACTCGTCTCGGGTTTTTTTCTTTGGGCTACGTACTTTGACTGATGTTCACGTACGTAGCTCTTTCTTTTCTTACAACCATTTTTTTCTTCCGTGTATATACTCGGAGGGTTTTTTCGAAACGTGTATAGCGA
The DNA here is from genome assembly GCA_037127315.1 of Ascarosepion bandense. NCBI lineage: Eukaryota > Metazoa > Mollusca > Cephalopoda > Sepiida > Sepiidae > Ascarosepion > Ascarosepion bandense. The sequence goes on from JBBBDQ010000205.1 coordinate 3,047,146, forward strand.
TAAGTTTACATACATACATACATACATACATACATACATATATATATATATATATATATATATATATATATATATGTATATATATATATATATACCTACAGGTTTCATCAAAATGTCAGACAAGATATTATCGTTACGTTTTTTAAATAATTTTTCATATATTCGTATAATTTTTCCTTTTGAAACTCAAATTGTTTGAATTATCCAGAGTTTGTACTTTCGAGCGCTTTCGGCTATACTTTTAGCCATTATCAAGAATTAAAAATTCTTAGATCTACTATACCAAACAATAGCACCCTTGCATCGCTTGATGTCAAAATTAATTTTCTAATGTCTCTGTTACTGAAACTATTGACAATAGGTAAAAGTATAGCCAAAAGCGCTCGAAAGTACAAAACCTCATCCAATTCTTATATAATTTGAGTCTCGAAAAAAAATTTACGAACACATGAAAAATTATATAAAAAATACAATGATAATACTTTGTCTGTCATTTTTAATGAAACCTGTATAAATATAAAAGATTGTTGCCAAAATAAGCAATATATATATATATATATATATATATATATATATATATATATATACAGAACTGCGCAAAAAATATTAGGACAAGAACTATTTTATCTTTTATGAGGCATCAAAATAAATTTTAAAATCACCTCTGTCCTAACTACCGGTACTGAGCAATAGTATTAGGGCTGGTGTGACTTTCATAAAAACTCACTGAAATTCAAATACAGGGTGAAAAACTAAGTAAATTGCTAATAAATATTGATTATTATTTTCCCGTTTCTATTTTTGCTTTTTGAAATTATGAATTTTTCCACAAAGTTGATTTTTTTCTCAAAAATAACCCTCCAATGCCCCATGAGAAATAAATGTCTGACGAAATCTCTTATATATATGTGTTCGATTTCATCAATAGAAACAAAACATGACGTCTCTCTCCAAATACTTTTGGAAATTAAAAGACGAAAATAAAACGCCTAAGGTTAAATAGAAAATCCTCAAACAAGCAAGAACAGCAAAATCTATAAAAGAACCATGTTTTCTTTGCCTTCAAGAAAAAATAGAGATCCTTAAATATATAAATAGTAACAAGCTTTTAAACCAGAGGCACGAAACCACAGTAAACTTTAAGCACATTAGGGATCTAACCCTACAATAATGCTAGGAATTACTAAGAGTTTGATTAGATATTCTTATTATAAAAGATTAAAAATGCTATAGAAAAACTCGATCTAATAAATCCTTAAAGGAAGGTTTAATACCCACAAAAACATCTAAATAAATAAAATGTAAAATTTAAAAAAATAAACAGGCTCCCAAACTATAATCTATGAAAAATTAAAAATTAAAGAAAAAATATCGGTCCCATAAATTCAAAATTAAGATTAAAATATACAAATTTAGATAAATTATAAAAAACTGATAAGATACAAATTTACATTTACCCTCTAAAAATACAAATTTAGATTTTTTTATAAATAACCTCAGCTAAATACAAAATACCCCACACTTAAATAGATCAAATTACTAAAGTCTACAGCAGAGTTTAATATTCCGAATTAGATTAGAAATCTACCCGTGAAAAAGAATCAATTTCCTATATTCAAAATTAAGATTAAATATACTATTTCAGAATAATTATATCATACACAAAAATAAACTGTAAACACATTAAATATATAACCCTACAATCAGGCTAAAAATACTAGAAATTTGATTAGATATTTTTATTATAACAAATTAAAAATGCTATAGAAAAATCGATCTAATAAATCCTTAAAATAAGGTATAATACCCATAAAAATATCCAAATAAATAAAATGAAAGATTAAATGAAATAAACTATAATCTACGAAAATTCAAAATTAAAAGAACAAAACTGATTCTCTAAATTCAAAATTAAGATTAAATATACAAATTTAGATAAATTATAAAAAACTGATAAAATACAAATTTGTATTTACTTCCTAAAAACTACAAGTTTAGAGGTTTGGGAAATAACTTCGCCTAAATACAACAATACTCCACACTTGAATAAACACCCCTATCCCACTAAAATAAAAACATAAAAATAAAAAATAAAAATAAACAATTCTATAGAAAAGATCACACTACTAAATTTAACATTCCGAATTAGATTAGACACCTACCCATAAAAAACTTACTTAAATACAAAAATATTCCGTACTGAAAAACATCGAAATTAAAAGGAAAAACACCTCACCCCTATCACGTCCATCTAAGGAACCCCGAGGAAGACAGCCTCACCACTAAATAAAAGAGAATACAAAAAATCTGTCTGGTAACAACAGACACCAATTTAATCAAACAATAGCGAACCACGACGCCGTCCTAAAAATTCTTAAGGTCAACAAACAAGATGAGTTCCCCAATCACAAAACAACCCCCACACAAACACGCAAAACTGACCAAGTAATCAATCCCCCGACACACAAGTTCTTCGAAATTCTAACCAAAAGATATACCCGACCAATAAAAAGGTACATTTCAACAGATAATGCCATTAATCAACCATTTAGCATTTACACACCAAGTTCTTCAAAATTCTAACGGTCAACACGGAAGACACATTCCCTTCATTATCAATAACGCCAACCAACCCCAAAACAACAATGAACCAAATATAGACAGCGGATGATTTCAGTTCTTGCCTATTCCTCCTGATGAGACGCAGGACACCCAACATCGAAACAAACATATGATTCTAGAGGACATATATAGAAAAAATTATGTACATGTTCTAAAACATAATTTATAATAAATATTATAATATATATATATATATATATATATATATATATATATATATATATATATATATACCAGGTTCGATTGGTAAATTGTCGCAATTATTTTATTATTTCAAAGCGAAAGGCTGTTATGCTAAATATTAAATTTATTTTGACACAAGTATTTTTGCTTGTTAAAGCATATATATATATATATATATATATATATATATATATCGTGCATCATCATCGTGTCATTTGCGAAGGAGCGTGCGTGTCACTTGTAACCTGAATGCAATTCCGTCAGAAACTCCCTCTTCTGGCGTCAAGGATTCAAGGATGGGATCAGGCAAAGTACGATCCTACGCTTGGGCGTTAGGCGGTCAAGGCGACGTTCTACATAAGACAGTCTGTCGACATCCCAATGCAAGGTGTCGTCATGAACTTCCCTGTCAAGCGCATGTTTGTCGCAGCGGATGGAATTATCTGGAGTTCATTTGAAATGGAGTGGCGACCCATGGACTAACTCACGCAATTCGTACTCAAAAGCTTTTCTCCTTCTTAAGTCAATTTTATCAAACTTAACCTTTTTAAAGTCATATACGGCGTCGAAGCAGAGATAACGGGAGGTCACCCTACGTCGATTCAAGGAACAGCGCGAAAACTTTGCTGACGACAGAAATTGATCCGGTTAATTAGGAGATGGAAGCTGCAGGAAGAAGCAATTTTTGATCCTTCTGAAACACCAGAAGGTAAATAGAAAAGACGAAGATATCCAAAAGCAAAGCCAGAGCTCATTATCCTCTGAACCCGCCTAACCATGTTTTGGCTGCCGATGTCTCTTCAGATTCGGCATTGATTTCGTAGTCCATAAGAACCTCAATACTCGGCAATGAGTTCCGGCAATGATAACGATATATATATATATATATATATATATATATATATATGTCCAAATGAATGAGGAACGAAGAAAATATTTACAACGTTCAAAATATTAATTTAAACAAGTGCTCACTATAGTTTTATAATCAAACAGTTCTCATTATAGTTTTATAATCAAACAGTATTATATATTTATTTCTACCGGCCTGATTATATACGATAATTTTTTTTATTACGAAAATGTGTGTCATTCGGCAATATTCGAACCTGAGACCCCTGTCCACATAGGGTAAGCCACCATGTGATCTGGCGCGTTTTAAACCTCTCGACCACGAGATTATAAACAGGATATCTACTTAAATACGAGTATCGATCAAAAATAATCTTCAAACAAATCATTTCGTATATATATATATATATATATATATATATATATATACAAACGAAGATTAACGAAACTTGGTTATAAACAACCGAGAGTTTGACATGATTTGTTTGAACATTAATTTTGATCGATACTCGTATTTAAGTAAATATGCTGTTTAAAGAAATTTTCTGTTTAAACAGGTTTTAAACAAATCATTTCAAATTGTCGGTTGTTTATAATCAAGTTTCGTTAATCTTCGTTAATTTCCGTAACATGTTTACATTTGTTGACATTACGATACATTTCAGAGCAAAGATGGTTATAACGATGAATTCGAAAATTGGGTTAAAGGCTTAATTTGACTTCGTTTAGACTGATCGTCATTCGTGGTCGAGAGGTCTAAGACGCGCCATATATATATATATATATATATATATATATATATATATATATATATATGTCAGTCAGTTAAGTGCCATACGTGATACACGCTTGTGCGATCATGTCTCGAAAGAGACATGACTGACTGGGCAGAAGATTATCCCGCAGTAGGTTGCCATTGCCTTCTGAGGTAGACTGGTTGCCGACCAAGGCTATAGAACCCAATCTGTCCTGTTATTTGACTCATAGCTAGAGAGGGAAGAGATGTATTATATTATTTAGTAGTAATTAATGGGGGATCAGTTTATTACTTCATAACAATATAAAACTGATCCCCCACTTTATGCCCAATAGAAACCTTAATGAATTTCTCAACGATTATATTCAGTCAGTCAGTTAATTACCATACGTGATACACGCTTGGGCGATCACGTCTCGAAAGAGACATCACTGACTGGGCAGAAGATTATCCCGCAGTAGGTTGCCATTGCTTTCTGCGGTAGACTGGTTGCCAGCCAAGGCTATAGAACCCAATCTGTCCTGCTATTTAACCCATAACTGGAAGGAAGAGACGGATTAATACCTTTCCCAAGGGTATTTGCGCGTAAGTGAATACAATGGATTCAACTATCCAAAAGAATAAGAAATGAATATTCATTATTAATTATTACACTAGAACGTGTGGAAATCTACAAACTACTACAAAATTATACATTTTATTCCGACATTGAAAGAACAATGTCTCATCAGGTATTTAATAATGATGCTAATCATTATTGTTGACTATTATTACAGTTTGCACATGTTCTAATGTAATAATTAGTAATAGTCACTTTTTCCACCGTCGTTAAGTTGCCTCTCCGTGTATTTTCTATAAATACTTTCAAAATAATTGTTAACATGAGCCCCACGTTTTAGTTTGTAGACTTTTTGAATTTAAGCGCTCTACTTGACTTGCATCAATCTCTCATCAATTTACAGTCGAGGAGGCTAAATGTAGCAATAAGTTTCTTTTTCTCTAATTTCTTGCACGTGGAACTCCCTTCCAGCTCCATGATTTCTAGCCAACTTTAATCTGCAAAAGTTTATATGCAATGTCAATAGTTATATAGTTTTCCTGATTACTCTTTCCTCTTCCCGCTTATTTTTAATGTTTCTGTTCCTAATTCTTCCACATCGTCTAACCCCACTTTCGTCTTAGTGGCTTTATTACCTTGCATGGGTTTATATATATATATATATATATATATATATATATATATATATATAGTCATGCAATGTACGCATAAGCTAAATGCACTAGAAGTGAGGAATACCGTGATGGAAATTGAAATATATATATATATATATATATATATATATAGAGAGAGAGAGAGAGAGAGAGAGAAAGGACAGAAAGGGAGAGAAGAATTCGCCACACATTATTAAACACGTAATTAACCATTAAATTATGTGTTGAGTTTTCTTCACTATATTTCATATTGCTCTGGATAACCTCCATTGAGTTCTATATTTTTTATATATTTCAGATTTTATATTAATTAGTTAAAAGTTTTTTAATTATACCCTCTGTTTTTACGGATTTGCCATTACGCTCACACACACTGAAGTATCATAAGCCAGTGGCCAGAGTGCTCTAATTTCATAACTGAATGAACGATGCGTAGATACTACAGTAACCACTGTTTTTTTAAAGTCTACCATTCTTCCAGAGTGCTAGATAGATAGATAGATAGATAGATAGATAGATAGATAGATAGATAGATAGATAGATAGATTCATTCTGGTTTTAAGAGTTTACAACGCCTTCCCCATGGAAAACTGATTTTAAAACTTTTTAGAAGACACTGGTAGACTATACAATCGAGTATATGTAAATTCTGTTAAATCTACCATGTTGAAATTTTAATCTTGCCATCTTTTTATCGAAGTCTATATATTTACGTACACTTAACTATATAGAAGGAAAAACCTTGCACAGATTTCATGAAGTACAAAATATCATCTATATATGGATATAGATCAAATTTATCATTAAAAAGAGAAGAAGCGTAAAAAGTTGAAAAAGTATTTTATACAAGAACAAAATGTCCCCGCTAGGAATAAGAGAAATCATGGAAGACAGAATAATAGAACAACCAGAATCATCGAATATACATCGGAATATGAGAATGATGGAAAAAACGCCAAATGGAAATAAAGCAAATAATAGAGACAGAAAAAATATGGACGCCGGGTAAAAAATAAAATAGAATAAAATAAACCAAGTGAAAAAGAAAGATGAAAAATTTCTTGAGCGTGTTTTAACGCGCCAAATAAACACAGGTCACGAGTACTTTGTCAACTTTGTCGAAGACATACCAACTAGTAGACTCGTCTTTTTCATAATTGTCTCTTCCTCGCTCCCGTTTGCTTCTTTTTCGTTTTTTCGTTTTTTTTTCTTTTTGCTGTCCTTATCTCTTTATTTTCCTCTTTTTTGTCGCACACTCCTCAGTCGCCGTTATCGCAACCGTCCTTCTTCTCTTTCTTTTCAAACTGCCCCTCTCGTTATTCTGATATTTTTCTAGTTCTTTCTTTCTTTCTTTCTTTCTTTCTTTCTTTCCAAACCGTTCATTTAATTCTTCTGTCATTTTTCGAGTTTTTTCTTTCTTTCTTTCTTTCTTTTCCTCATTATTCTGATATTCTTCTGGTTCTTTCTTTCTTTTCCTTATCATTCTGATATTTTTCTGGTTCTTTCTTTCTTTCTTTCTTTCTTTCTTTCTTTCTTTCCAAATCGTTCATTTTAATGCTTCTGTCATTTTTCGAGTTTTTCTTTCTTTCTTTCTTTCTTTCTTTCTTTCTTTTTTTTCTTTCTTTCCAAACCGTTCATTTTAATGCTTCTGTCATTTTTCGAGTTTTTCTTTCTTTCTTTTTTTCTTTCTTTTCCTCATTATTCTGATATTCTTTCTTTCTTTCTTTCTTTCTTTCTTTCTTTCTTTCCAAACCGTTCATTTTAATGCTTCTGTCATTTTTCTTTCTTTCTTTCTTTCTTTCTTTCTTTCTTTCTTTCTTTTCTTCATTATTCTGATATTTTTCTGGTTCTTTCTTTCTTTCTTTCTCTCTTTCTTTCTTTCTCTCTTTCTTTCTTTCTTTCTTTCTTTCTTTCTCCAAACTGTCCCTCTCATTTTTCTGTTATTTTGTCTGGTTCTTTCTTTTCTTTTTTTTTTTTTCGCTGGATGACTTCTGTATTTAATTCTAATACTATATATATATATATATATATATATATATATATATATATTTGATGACTTTTGTATATTACTATCTGTCTTTTTCTATCTTTTTTTTTTTTTTGCTATTCACATTTCCTTCTTTTTTTTTTCTTGTATTCTTTTCCCGTATCGTTCTACAATGTCTATCAGTTTTCCCTTTTCTCCTCCTTGATTTCATTAATTTCTTTTTCACCTTCTTCTCTTTCATATCCTAAATCATGCATTTTTTCCTATATTTTATTTATTTTGTTCTTTCTATAATTCTTCAATTTTCTTTTCTTTTACATCTGTTTTTGCCCTTACCTCTTCCTTTCTTCTTTTATTCAGCTCTAAGAGCGGCCATTGTTTAGCGTGTCAATTATGTATTTTCTCTAATTTTTTATCAAACTTTAACATTGTTATTTTGAAAACTTTTAGATTAAAAAAGAGAAGACAAGAAGAAAAGAAAAGAACTATATGAATATACACAAGCCCGCCATTATTAGACAAATCAAAATAAGTAACGAATCGTTGACCGGGAAAACAACTGGTGTTTTTGGAAAGAATGGCAACGAAAAGAAAATTGTTAGTGAGCATCAGGAAGAGACAACTGAAATTCCAGGGAGATGCAATGAGGAAAGAGGGCTTGGAGAACCTGATACTGAAAGGCCAGATAGAAGGAAAAAGAGAGAGATGAAGGCAGAGGATAACATATTTGAAGGGCCTGAGCAGGTGGATGACAGAACGGGGGTTGCGTGGTGTAACAGGAGAAAACGTACTAAGAGCCACCAGGTATAGAGAGACGTGGAGAGCCATGATCGCCTACATCCTGAAAGGATAGGGCACTCAGAAGAAGAAGAAGAAGAGTTTTGCGGGGGATTATTAGTTCGTCGTCCCGGTAGAGAATTAAATACAGAAGTCTTCCAGCGAAAAAAATGAAAGAAAGAATCAGACAGAATAACAGAAGAATGAGATGGACAGTTTGGAGAAAGAAAGAAAGAAAGAAAGAAAGAAAGAAAGAAAGAAAGAAAGAACCAGGGAATCAGAAAAAAATATCAGAATAATGAGACAAAAAGAAAGAAAGAAAGAAAGAACCTTTCAAGAAGAGATGGATTCATACATTTCCCAAGAGTATTCGCAAGAAATTAAATGTAACGAGCTCTACACGAATTCCAACATAGGTCTGGCTTGCTAACCGTTACACTACAAGCACAAAATAATTTTTATTTTATAAGAAAGTCTGAATCATTTAAAAAAATAATTCAGAATTACCATAACCTTTCAACTTCTGAAAAAGATGCCAAACATTGTCAAATGCCTTCGAGATATCCAAAGCAACAACCCAAGCCTCACCATTCTTATCTAAATCGTGGCAGACTCTTTCTGCAATAATTGTTAATATATAAGCAGCGTTGTTCTTGAAGAATGTGGTTGCACATTATCATGGAGCATAATTGGCCCACGTCGATTCCCCAATGCAGGTCTCCTTTTTATGCAGGCGTGCATGCATTTCAGCAAGTTGATTGCAGTAAAGCTCTGACTGGCTACCAGAAAGCTGTAGAGGATAACACTAATTGCAGACCACCAAACAGTGACCATAACCTTTTGACGATGTAAATTTAGCTTTGGAAAACATTTGGGGGACACATCGCGATCAAGCTGTTGATTTAATCGTACTGTTAGATCATTTGTGCACCCATCTCTCCATGCACTGTTAATATTGACAGAAACCATCCGTCCGTCCATGGAGTACTGCTGCCATTTATGGTCAGGTGCCCCTGCCGTTCTCCTCAGTGTTCTTGACAAGCTCCAAAGGAGAGTCTGTAATGTGATAGGTACTGATCTGGCGACTCGACTGCAGCCACTTCCCCATCGTCGAAATGTGGCCTCCCTCTGTCTCTTCTATAAATACTTTCATGGCTTCTGCTCGGATGAGCTTAAGTCACTGATGCCTTCTCAACAGGTGTTTACCCGTGCAACCAGACTGGCAACTGGGTCCCACCCGTTCACAGTCAGGTTAGCCAAATGCAGACGACAATTCTACTCCTGCAGCTTCCTCTCTCGCACTTCCCGCCTGTGGAACTCACTCCCGTATTCTTGCTTTCCTGACGGCTACAACCTCCAGAAATTTAAATGCAAAGTCAATACTCATCTACTAACCACTGCACTCTAGCTCTCTCCCCACCCCTGTATAACCTTCCCTTTCTCTCCACCTATGTATCTGTCATCGCACCTGCTTTCTCAGATTTCTATTGTTCCTTTCTAACTAGTTTGTACTCCTCACTCTTTTCTAATTAATCTTTTTACATTTATGTAACCCCCTGCACATCAGTGGCGCTTCTGCCTTGCTCGGGGTGAAATGATTAAAAAAAAAATAAAATAAAAAAAATAAAAAAAAAATTTTGGGAGGCACTGAGCCCAAGTTTGAACTCATTCAAAAAAACTAAACGAAGATCATATTTTGTCCCGTTCATAATTAAGGGTTTCTATGCTTCAAGAATATTTCTGGCTGAAAAAATGTTAAAAATTATTAAAGAGCGCACATTAATTATTATTCAAACTAAAATTCATCTGATATACACCGTGAATGCTATGTTAAAATGACTTTTCAAAACAACACTTCGAGCGACCATTATTTTTGTAACAACCTAATATTAAGATCGCCATGTTTTATCAGTCAGTTGAGTGCCATACGTGATACACGCTTGGGCGATCATTGTCTCGAAAGAGACATGACTGACTGGGCAGAAGATTATCCCGCAGTAGGTTGCCATTGCTTTCTGCGGTAGACTGGTTGCCGACCAAGGCTATAGAACCCAATCTGTCCTGTTATTTAACCCATAACTGGAAGGAAGAGACGGATTAATACCTTTCCCAAGGGTATTTGCGCGTAAGTGAAAGCAAGGAATTCAACTGGAATTCGAACTCGGTTCCCCGATTTCTCGTTCCGAGCCGATATCCATTGCGCCACAACGCACACGTCCACCTGTTTGTTGCTGTAGTGGTCTTCTGCCATGTTGTATATGATGAATCAATTCGGTATGACGCAATATTTTTTTACGTCCGTTCATAATTTAGTGTGTTTCCTAGATTAATTTTTTAACTTCACTATTATAATAATTGGTTGGTGTAAAAGTCTTCTAGAACAACCAGCCAGTAATCAACTAGAATAGAAGTTGGGTTTGACTGACCAAAAATCCCCAGGGCAAATTGGTAGGTGGTTCAAAAAATAAAAACCTGGGAGATTCCATTCTGTTACAAGCAAGTCCATTCTATAAGTATTGATTGGCTGACAATGTCAGTGTGTATATTGAGCTCCATATCCACACTTTTGAATAGACACCTTCCTGCAGGGACACAAAAGGAGACAGCCATGTTGAAAGGTAAGCTATTTGACTTCTACACTTGGTTGTTTTGTTTTTTATGGCATATCAACCTCGGCGGGTCATTTATTGCCAACTAAATGTTATTTATTTATTGCTGGTAATACCTTTTTCTTTCAACAATTTATTGCTGTTTTTTTTTATATAAGTTTTGAGTCTAGAAATACTTTTTATTTTTCGAGTGTCAAGGTTCATTGGGTTTGTTTTTAAGGGCAGGGTCTCCAAGTACTACCCTGTTATTTAACCCATAACTGGAGGGAAGGGACGGATTAATAATCACTTTCCCAAAGGTAGCAGTGCTTAAGTGAATGCAGAGTATTCAACTGGAATTCGAACTCGGCTCACCGATTTCTCTCCGAGTCAATATCCACTGCACCACAACGCACATCCGTCACTAAACGCTTACAGCACCTGATATTCCCAAGCGGTCACCCATCTAAGCACTGACCAGGCTCAACATTGCTTAACTCCGGTGATCGAGCGAGAACCGGTGTCTTCAACGTGATATGGCCGTAAGCCACTATTATACTAAAGACTGATGTGTATTTATTTGTAACCGCAACCTAAAAATTGGCTAAAAATTACTGCCTCGTCAGTGATTAAGACATCATCAAACAGGCCCAACATTTATTTTATTTTACGATGAATCACTGTGGACCAGAAAATCCCTGATTTCTGCATTTCTATGGGGTCGTATGATTCTGCAAAGGCCTGAAATTTGGTAGAACTCTTTTGGCTTTGGAAGCTTAAACATATCGATGTATGTAAGACCGGACTTTATCGTGACGATGAAGTAATAATCCTCCGCAAAATAATAATAATAATAATTATTATTATTATTATTATCATCATCATCATTATCATCATCATCATCATCATCGTCGTCGTCGTCGTCGTATCATTTCATGGCATTCCACATCTCCCTATTCCTGGTGGCTCTTCGTACGTTTTCTCCTGTCGCACCACGCAACCCCCGTCCCGTCATCCGCCTGCTCAGGCCCTTCAAATATGTTATCGGCTACCTTCCTCTGTCTCTTTTTCCCTCTATCGGGCCTGTCAGTATCAAGTTCCCCAAGCCCTCCTTCCTCATTGCATGTCCAAGGAACTTCAGTTGTCTCTTCCTGATGCCCACTATTAATTTTCTTTTCGTTGCCATTCTTTCCAAAAGGTCATCATTTTTCACATACTCGGTCCACGTTATCCGTAGCATCCTTCTGTAGAACCACATTTCAGCTGCTTCACGTTTTTCCTTAATTTTAATATTAACACACAGTAAACATAGAACATTTAAGTTAATAACTTAAATGTTCTATGTTTACTGTGTGTTAATATTTACGCTTTGATAATGACTTATGTGAGCCGAAAAAAAATCAACAATTACTGATTTTTTGTTGTCTTTCACCATCAAGTATATCAGACGGTATGAACGGATCCTACACAAAATTAATAGACAAAACTTGTCTATATTATTCAATGAAACCTGCATTAATATATATATATATATATATATATATATATATATATATATATATATATATACACAAAATAAAATTTTTCTTTATTCGGATGACTATTTCGATAGATATTTTTAACCACCCATCTCGTTAGCGAAAACCCAAACATTCTGGTCAAAAAATTTAGCTTATTATACACGCACATACAAATAAGCAAAATTTATTTTCCCATAATATTTTAGTTTTCGCTGACGAGATGGCTTAAAAATACCTATCGAAATGGCTATCCGAATTAAGAAAATTTGAAATTTGAAATTTTTTATGTAATATATGTTGGTTCCGTAATCAATTAAATTTTGTTACATTGAACCTTCTGGATGAATCAGTGTTAATATCTAATATTAATAGGATCATTTGGTATTTACCACCTAACCCTTTGTTTTGAACAATGACCTATAATAATAATAATAATAATAATAATAATGTTAAAACCAGAAGGAGAAAACTTGTCTATTAATTGATATGGCTTGTCCAACGGATTGTAACATAGCAATCAAGGAATTTGAAAAACTGTCAAAAGATAAAGACCTGGAAATTGAAATAGAAAAAATGTGGAAATTGAAAACAAGAGTTGTGCCAGTGATAGTAGGTGCACTTGGAATGATAAAAAATGGAACAAAACGACACATTGAAAGAATCCCTGGAAACCCCAGCTTAAGAGATATACAAAAAATTGTCTTATTAAGTACAGCCCACACACGAAGGAAAACTTTATCTATGTAATGCTAGGGATGATAGGGAAGATAGAAAAACATGAAATGGAGCCATAACAACACACCACGACCTGCCTTAGGTCTCCCCGCAGACCTGGTTGTTAGTGAAACCAAAGCAGAAATCGAAATATTATGAAAAATGACATAATAATAATAATATTCCTCCCAAATATTTTACCATCATAGTTGACGGCAGGGGTGCATTCATTCGTAAATTAAGAATTTATAATTTCTAAGAAGTGGAAATCAGTCTGCGTGTCGGATAAAATTAGAAATAACTTGTATTCTTTTATTATTATAATTGTTGTTTTTGTTGTTATAGAATACATAATGCTTATATAATACATAATACATAATACATAATGCTTATATAATACATAATACATAATACATAATGCTTATATAATACATAAAACAGTCAAATTTTAGAAATGATTAGTTAAAGAAAAATGCTATTTTGGGATTTAATTACTCAATAAAAAAAGCTGAATTTACGTACCAGAAGCGCGCATTTTTAGTGATCTACAGAGAGGCGGCCTAATGTTGAATTTGGTACGAGCAGGTGATAACTAAAGGAAAAATATATTTAGTCATGTGATTGAAAAGACACATCAACAAATTACTTTGGATTAAGTAGGTCTAACCAAAAATTTCGTCGTAGCGCACAATCGTGAACGAATAACATAGGAAAATATAGCAAGACTTTTCAAACTATATGGCGAAATGTACTAGGTTTGATCATAAAGTGTTTTTTTTTTAATCATATCGCCCCAAGCAAGACATTTTACTCTCACTGTTCTGCAGGGGGTTACATAGGAGGAAAGTTATCAGAAAGGGTGACAGGTTATAAGGGGTGTCAGAAAGTGGGTAAGAGAAGGATGAGAATACTGATGAGAGTGAAATGGACGGAGAAAGGAGCATGAGAGAAGGATGACTGGGCAAAAATGGGGGATCAGTTTATATATTGATTGTAATGTAGAATTGACCCTCCACTTTATATCCAGATTATAATAGTATAGAAATGTTTTTTAATAATCATATCGCGCCAAGCAAGACATTTTACTGTCACTGTTTTGCAGGGGGTTACTTAGGAGGAAAGTTATGAGAAAAAGGAGCAGGTTATAGGTGGTGTCAGGAAGTGGGTAAGAAAAGGAAAACTGTGGTCATAAAGTGAGGGATTAGTTTATATATCGATTGTAATATAGAATTGATTCCCCACCTTATACCCACATTATAATAGTCTAGAAATGTTTATTAATAGTCATATCGCGCCAAACAAGATATTTTACTGTCACTGATTTGCAGGGGATTACATAGAAGGAAAGTTATGAGAAAGAGTGACAGGTTATAGGGGGTGTCAGGAAGTGGGTAAGAGAAGGATGAGAATACCGATGAGAGTGGAGTGGACGGAGAAAGGAGCATGAGAGAGAAGATGCAAGTTAGAGAGATAGGAGATGACTATTGACTTTACATTTAAATTCTTGGAGATTGTAGCTGTCGGGGAAGCAAGTGAACGGAAGGGAATTCCACAGGCGGGAAGCGCGAGAAAAGAAGCTGATGGAGTAGAATTTGCGTTTCCATCTTTATGGTTTCACAGTAAAAAGGTGGGACCTAGTTGCTAATCTTGTGGCTTGAGTAAATTCATATATAGGGAGCAGAAGCCGTGAAATTATTTGTAGAAGAGACACAGGGACGCCACATTGCGCCGGTGAGAAAGTGACTGTATCTGATCATTAACTATCATATTAATGATTATGTATCGAGATTATTGCTATGGTAATCGATCTAAAGTACAGTGTAAAGTCCCTTGGTAAATACAGACCTTGAACTGCTTCCAGAGTGCACATTAAGATCTTAAAGTTTATGATTGCTTTCGTGATTTATAGTAGCGCTTGTAAGGAAAGTGTGTAGAATGTGGTCTACCAAAGAGTTTCCATTAGTAACTGTTAATTGTGCAGTATTTTTTTTCAAGGACAACATTCCTCAAATCTGAAAACTAATATATTAACTAGATATCGCGCATTGCGACTTTTTCGTCTTTCCAGAAATTAAATTCCACTCGGAAGAAACAGGATTTCAAGACTTCAAGAGAATTTAACGAGGCAACCACTCGCCATCCCCGCAAAATGAGTTCACGGAATGCTACGGCCAATGGAAACGACACAAGATAATGTGTGTTGCTTCAGAAAAAATTAATGCTGAAGGCATTAATGCTATTTTGCAATGTTTATGTGACAGATATTATCACAGAATATTTTCCAAATAAATCTTAATTATTGATCTAATCCATTAATAGAAAAAAAAACCTTAACGCGAGATGGACAAACATTAATTTTATAATCAATGAGAACAAAAGGAATCCCAGCGTGTACCTGTTCAGGTGAGGAAACAGAGAATTCTACGTGCCTAATTATCGCCTGAGGATTACGGTCCATACATGAAACTGACAGCAGCGGAAAATTTTGGGGAGAGCTGGTATATTACAATTTCGATTTTGCTCTGTTACGCCATTTTTTAAAAAAATTTAAATGGAGCACTTAGCATGTATTACTAGACGTTCAGCATATCACGTTGAATACACCGGTTCTCGTTTGATCACCGAAGTTAAGCAACGTGAGCCTGGTCACTAATTAGATGGGTGACCACTTGGGATACCAGGCGCTGTAAATGTTCAGTGACGGATGTGCGTTGTGGTGCAGTGGATGTCGGCTTGGAAAGAGAAATAGGTGAGCCGTGTTTGAATTCCAGTTGAGTAACCTGCATTCACTTGAAAACTAGTACCCTTGGGAAAGGTATTAATCCGTCACTTCCCTCCAGTTCATGGATTAAATAACAGGATGGGGCCTGGAGGCAACCCATCTAGTTTTAGTGTCACAATAAAAACAAGCTTGGTAGCCCTGGCGAAACATCAAATATTCAGCTATTTGACAAGATTATGAATTTCGCTAAAAAAACTGCACAAGGGTTCCAAATGCACGGGGAATACTGGAGGGGTGTAGTGTGTTCTATCTTGACCAAGGCCGCAAGACGCTGACGAGACGTTCAGTTTTGATGAACATCTGATAGTGTTCGTTAATTTGACACACACACACACACACACACACACACACACATATATATATATATATATATGTGTGTGTGTGTAAAAAATAAAAAATGATCACTATCAAATGTTCCCGACCAGAAGCAAGTGAATGTGTCTAGCCACACTGATGAACTGTGATACAGCGAAACAGGCTTGTATGTGGATGGCAAATATACTATTTTCTCATTACGACTGAGCTCTCTAGAGAAGAAAATTTTGAAAAGAGTTTCCACTTCTGCGTGACTCTTCAGAAATGAATTGAATTCTTTCGGTGACTGGCGTGTGTATACACTGCTTATATACAACACGTTAAAATTTCCCTTACTTGATTCCATGCGCCTATGGCTTAGAGAGTAGCGACTCCGACTGACACCAAATCGGTTGAGTTTCTATCCCGGCCAGAAGTAAGTGGATGTGTCTAGCCACACTAATGAGCTGTGATACAGCGAAACAGGTTTGTATGTGGATGACTAATATATATATATAATATATAAGAAAAATTAAGGCAGACACTTTATTTCGTGGTAAATCGGAATATTAGGCCTATTTCAGTTGAACCATCGTCAGCTTCCGTCCTTATTGTACAGAAGATTTTACACGAATATCTCTAAGAGAGCTCTAAATATATATTTACATAAATACTTATAGAGCAAATATAAGAAAAAATTAAGGAGATTCGTGTAAAACCTTCAGTACAATAAAAACGGAAACTGATGATGGCTCGCCTGAAATAGGCCACACACAAGAACAATTAAAACAGACACGAATGATTTGTGTAAAATCATTTGTTAAATAAAGAGGGAAGCTGACGATGGTTCGCCTGAAATAGGCCTTAAACTCTGATTCACCATGAAATAACGTGTCTGTCTTAATTTTTCTTGTATTTGCTCTATATGTATTGATATGCATATATGTTTAGAGCTTTTTAGAGAGTTATCCTACCACTGTATGTAAAAAATACTTCTTTGGATTCTTCTATACTCATACTGCATGCTAATATACACACACACACACACACACACACACACACACACACATATATATATATATATATATATATATATATATATATATATATGAAGAAGGAATAGGATTGTTCCAACGAGGGAAAATGGTATAGAATAAAAAGTGATATGGGTGGATTAGTAGGTATGTGAATATTATAATTCTTGTTATGAAATATACGTGGGAGTAACACAATAGAATATCCCTTCATAAAAGCAATATACGATTATCATATAACAGGCAATTATATGGTTCCCAACATTTGCATGAATGTAGTGATGGCAAATTCAAAGTTATACCTATTTATCAAAATACAGGTTAGGAAATATTAATAGTGCAGGAAGAAAGTTTCATAAAAAAATACAAGCCTTTACTCAACAAAACAACATGAAAAATACACACACCGAAAAACATATATACACACACATAAACAAGCACATACATTCACACACATACATACACATACAACAATTTCAAAACACCGTCAAACAATAAAAACAGCAACTGACCGATGAAAAGGATTATATATAAGCAAAGGCGACGAGAAGATAACTTTAACGTACAAAAAAGGTAACCCCAGACCAAAATCATTTCAAATAGGGGTAAGCACTTGATTCATTGATCTGTTTATTTATCTGTTTATTCATTTATACACGTGCTGATGTGAGAAACCACACATTATTCAACATGACAATATTTGATTTATTTTACATTATTTTATTTTACTGATTTTATATTTTTCTACTTACTTATTTACAAAGCAACAACTTGGCCATCAGAAACAAAAGGAACTCGATACCTAAAGCCACAAATTTATTCCCCTGAACAGAGTCAATCTTAGACTCGAAGCACGTGTAGCGTCACAAATACCATTATGGACACTTAACATGTATAAACGAGAACAATAAATATGCACTTTAAAGAAAACGTTCACGGCCTCTCACACTTTTTATTATATATATATATATATATATATAAATTGAAAATACAAAATTGCAAATATGTGCCCACTGCCACCGATATATATATATATATATATATATATCGGTGGCAGGTGGGCACATATTTGCAATTTTGTATTTTCAATTTATATAAATTGAAAATACAAAATTGCAAATATGTGCCCACTGCCACCGATATATATATATATATATATATATATCGGTGGCAGGTAGATATTTGCAATTTTGTATTTTCAATTTATATATATATATATATATATCGGTGGCAGTGGGCACATATTTGCAATTTTGTATTTTCAATTTTGCGCACGCGCGTTGTTTTTTTTAATTTTTTATTTTGTAGTCTTCACCGTACAGTCGGGTCAGCTGGGCAAAGTCTGTGAGAAAAAAGAGTACTATGGTGCAATTCATTCCACCAGAAATTTAAATGCTGAATGCTTTACTGTGTACCGGAAGCTCCAATTCGAACATTTCAGGCTGTTGCGGTGTCAAACTATGGATAGTGCAGAAAATTTGAAAAGATGTAATTAGTTTAATGGTGATTACGAAGGTGTAGCAGTTTCGTAAACTAATTCTTCTTGCTTTAATGAGAAAAGAACCCCCGAATGTCTTGGTGACATCCAGGCCATATTTGACAACGATCCCTCCAAGACAATCAGATCCATAGCCAGAGACACAGGAGTGTCTGAGTTTCTTATCAGGCAGATAGTGCATGAAGACATTCGTGATTTCTTATAGAAGATGGGAAAGAAAGAGTCAATTTTTATCCTAAGCCATGAAGGAAAAGAGAAAAGACATCCCTACGAATTTTTTGAACAAACTCAAGCATCCCATCGAAACGAACATGTCTGTTTTTTCTCAGACGAGAAGCATTTCTCCCAGGATACGATGGTGAACATACAGCACACCCGTTTGCCTTTTTGTTTTTAATCATTTCACCCCGAGCAAGGCGGAAACGCCACTGATGTGCAGGGGGCTACATAAACGTAAAAAGATTAATTAGAAAAGAGTGAGGAGTACAAACTAGTTAGAAAGGAACAATAGAAAGCTGAGAAAGCAGGTGCGATGACAGATACATCGGTGGAAAAAAAGGAAATGTTATACGGGGGTGGGGAGAGAGCTAGAAGCCAGTGGTTTGTAGATGAGTATTGACTTTGCATTTAAATTTCTGGAGGTTGTAGCCGTCAGGAAAGCAAGAATACGGGAGTGAGTTCCACAGGCGGGAAGTGCGAGAGAAGAAGCTGCAGGAGTAGAATTGTCGTCTGCATTTGGCTAACCTGACTGTGAATGGGTGGGACTCAGTTGCCAGTCTTGTTGCACGAGTAAACACCTGTTGAGGAGGCATCAGTGACTTAAATTCGTCTGAGCAGAAGCCATGAAAGTATTTATAGAACAGACAAAAGGAGGCCACCTTTCGACGATGGGGAAGTGGCTGCAGTCGAGCCGCCAGATCAGTACCTATCACATGACAGACTCTCCTTTGGAGCTTGTCAAGAACACTGAGGAGAACGGCAGGGGCACCTGACCATAAATGGCAGCAGTACTCCATGGATGGTTGACTTGTATATATGCAGGATGGATTCAGGTGGAAAAAACATCCTGGATCGACATGTGACCCAACCTTCTTAGCAGTAGATTTTGCTATGGATTCAATATAGTGGTTCCATTTGAGGTCTGAGGACAGGGTAAGTCCGAGGAGGCGTAGTGTATTACTCTCCGGGAGAATCGCTTGGTCCATACTTATGGGAGGCAGGAGAGGTTGCCTGTAATGGTTGACAGACAACAGTGCCGTATCTCCAAAAGATATTCCGAGAATGATGAAGACCAAGTATCCAGTCAACATCATTGTGTTTGGAGTGATCGCTAGTAATAACGACGTCATGTTTCCGTTAATCTGCCTACAGAGTATCAGACGTAACACGAGGGCCTAGTTCAAGGTCCTTGAGGAGGTAGTGCTGCTCTGGATCAAGAGCGTACTTCTAGAAGAGCCTATATCTGGGAACAGGACTCTGCACCAATGCTGCACTATCAGTGGAAAACAGTTATTGCTGTAAGACAATTTCTGCAACCACATTCCTCCTTACATCTGACCACCTAACTACCTAGACTGCAACCCCCTTGATTACAATATGGTGGGGGGTGGCACCTAAAAGTGAGAGGGCAACAAAACTTATTTTAAGACCAAAGATCAAATGGAAGGTTAGGATTATGGCAGCATTCACCAATTTAAAGAAGGAGACTGGCCGGAAAACTTGCAGAAGATTCCTGATGTCAGCTGGAAGTCTTGGTTGAAGCGATTACATCTAATATGTCCCTGTTTGGTATAACAACATATTTTTATGTAATTTTGGCATTTTTATCTATTTCTGTAATTTTGGTAAATATATTTATTAAGTTAATGAGATTTTCATTATTGATGACAATTTACCCATTGCATCTCTCTCGCTCTCTGAGATATATATATATATATATATATTTAGTATATCGAGACAGTTAGTAATTTTCTAAAAATATGTTGTTAAATATAAGAGACAATGAATGACTATTATGTTTAATCATGAGCCGTTCTAAACGTCGTATTTTTGCTTTAATTTCAGTTGAAAATAAAGACAAAAATTCTCCAACATTTGGATAATTATTTATTAGTTTTCTTCTAAGCTTTCGGCCACATGAGCCATCTTCAGAGGTTGTTTAAACTGAAATATTATAAAATCCACCATCACCGACGATTTTATTTTGTGTTGACATAAAACTCCGCTTGCAACGGCAATAGTTACCAAAAATAATAAGCGCAGTTCTTAAGTTTGCGATGCGGTTTTATGACGTCACACCGCGGGATAGCGCGAAATGACAACAAAACCATCTAGTCAAATGCAATGTAATATGTTATTTCCTGTTTTAAAGTTGATTTCCTGGCTTGTTTGAGGATTTTCCATTCGTTTAAGTGTTTTATTTTTTTTAACTTCCAATATATAATAAACAGAAGTAAATATAATAATAATAATAATAATAATAATAATAATAAAATGTGGAAATTGAAAACAAGAATTGTGCCAGTGATAGTAGGTGCACTTGGAATGATAAAAAATAGAACAAAACAACACATTGAATGAATCCCTGGAAACCCCAGCTTAAGAGATATACAAAAAATTGTCTTATTAAGTACAGCCCACACACTAAGGAAAACTTTATCTATGTAATGCTAGGGATGATAGGGAAGATAGAAAAACATGAAATGGAGTCATAACAACACGCCACGACCTGCTTTGAGGATGATATAACGTAGGTAGTGAAAATATTTAATTTCTTTCCTTGTGTTTATCTTCTTTACCTGGGTCTTCTGGCCTACATATTCTAAGGACTCTGTTCTACATATTCTAAGGACTCTGGTCTATATATTCTAAGGACTCTTTTTCATATATTCTAAGGACTCTGTTCTACATATTCTAAGAATTCTGTTCTGTATATTCTAAGGACTCTGTTCTACATATTCTAAGAATTCTGTTCTGTATATTCTAAGGACTCTGTTTTACATATTCTAAGAATTCTGTTCTATATATTCTAAGGACTCTGTTCTACATATTCTAAGGATTCTGTTCTGTATATTCTAAGGACTCTGTTCTACATATTCTAAGAATTCTGTTCTATATATTCTAAGGACTCTGTTCTACATATTCTAAGGATTCTGTTCTGTATATTCTAAGGATTCTGTTCTGTATATTCTAAGGACTCTGTTCTACATATTCTAAGGACTCTGTTCTACATATTCTAAGGACTCTGTTCTACATATTCTAAGGACTCTGGTCTATATATTCTAAGGACTCTTTTTCATATATTCTAAGGACTCTGTTCTACATATTCTAAGGATTCTGTTCTGTATATTCTAAGGACTCTGTTCTACATATTCTAAGAATTCTGTTCTGTATATTCTAAGGACTCTGTTCTACATATTCTAAGGATTCTGTTCTGTATATTCTAAGGCCTCTGTTCGACATATTCTAAGAATTCTGTTCTATATATTCTAAGGACTCTGTTCTACATATTCTAAAGATTCTGTTCTAGAATCCTACGACTTTGGGTTATGATATATTCACATTTCTTTTATTTAATACCGGAATCTAATGTCTTGATAAACATTTTATGGGTGTTAGTTGCACAAGAGTCGAAACGTTAGACATAGGTTAGTGAACGTCGGTTTGAAAACGACTGCAAATTAGAAATAAGACATTATTATTATTATTATTATTATTATTATTATTATTATTATTATTATTAAGAGACAGTTGCTTGGCTCTGTAATCACACAATCTCGCTGTTCGCTTTCTTTTCCCATTGTGGTATACCAGTGACCAGACCTTTACAAATTTACAACCAATAAATATCACTAAAAAAAACTTTATGATTCTGAAGAAGTTGATTCATGAAACGATGCACATCGCTAAGATTTTTCCACTCTACAACCTCTTTCCCTACTCTCTCTCTCTCTCTCTCTCTCTCTCTCTCTTCACCCTATCGCTATTTTCATGACTGATGGTCCGACAAATTACATCTCTTACTCTCTCCCATCAAGACCTTTACATCTAAGACCCATCATATCATGTCGATGCATCTTCATCCCCTTCATATTGCATTAGTAAGAAGAAGTTTCAGTCAGTTTGTTCCTCAGAATTATTACATTATGGAATAGTTTCCTGAAAGGTACTTTCTTGATTACTACGATTTTAACATCTTCATTGTGGCATACCAGTGACTAGACCTTTTTCTAATGTATCTGATGAGGTGAAATGAAATCATGCTATTTTCAAGAGCATTACTTTCAATTTGTTTGCTTTTTTAAACTTTCGGCATTTTTTTCTTTCTTAGCTTCGACGATGCATATATTATCCTCACGTTGGTGCGAAGGTGTCATTTCATCAATATTTCGTACGGAAGACTAAGTGTCAATTGGTACCAGCACTTACACTTGTTGCCGAAAAGAACTCAAACCTTTGCTACGCGACAATTAAATTCTTGCGAGCAGATGCATTCCCTACTGCTTGTTGTGGATAGCCTCCGGCACTGCTATCTTTAACCTTTAAGGTTAAGTCAGGTCCCACTGAGCTGATCGTTAGTTGTACTTTGGTAAATATGGAAGTTCACTATTCTGCATATTTCCCCCCTTTTTTTTTGTCTAATCACACGACTAGCTAATCTGAAATTGGTCTATTTTTTCCTTGACCTAATTAAATTATTTATCTTGCCAACATTATTTTTTAATGAGGTAGAGGTCGTCAACTTGCATTTGGGTTAAGAAGGAAGAGGCGTTGGGACTTCGTTAAGATGCTGAAGAGAAAAAAAATTGTTTGTTGATTTGAGGAGAGAGAAAAACAAAATCGAGTGAAAAAAGACAATGATTGGTTCGGATAAAGAAAGATAAAGAAAAGAAGAAATAGGAAGAAAGAAAAAGAAAACAAAGAAAATATTAATAGGCAAAAAGAAGGTTAAAACAGTGATAAGGAATGTAGAGGAAAAACAAGGGAAGGAAAGAGCAGTAGAGAAGGGGAATTGAAAAAGAAAGATATAGATAGAAGGAAAGAAAAGAAGAGCGAGAGAAATAGAAAGAAAGAAAGAAAGAAAGAACAAGCAAAGTATTAAGGAAAGAAAGAAAAAGAAGAAGAAAAGAATAAGAAAGAAAGAAAGAAAAAAGAAAGAAAGAAAGAAAAGAAGAAAAAAGAAAGAAAAAAGAAAGAAAGGAAGAACAAGCAAGTATTAAGAAGAAAGAAAAAGAAAGAAAAGAATAAGAAAAAAGAAAGAAAAAAAGAAAGAAAGGAAGAACAAGCAAGTATTAAGGAAGAAAAAAAATAAAAGAATAAGAAAGAAAGAAAGAAAGAAAGAAAGAAAGAAAGAACAAGTAAGTATTAAGGAAGAGAAAAAGAAAAGAATAGGAAAAATAGGGAATGAAACAGAAAGAAAGAAAGAAAGAAAGAAAGACAGAACAAGAAAGTATTAAGGAAGAGAAAAAGAGAAGAAAAAATAGTAAAGAAGAGGGAATGAAAGAGAAAGAAAGAAAGAAAGAAAGAAAGAAGCAAGCAAGTATTAAGGAAGAGAAAAAGAGAATAAAAGAAGAGGAAAGAAAGAAAGAAAAAGAACAAGCAAGTATTGAGGAAGAGAAAAAGAGAAGAAAAAATAGGAAAGAAGAGGGAATAAAACAGAAAGAAAGAAAGAAGAACAAGCAAGTATTAAGGAAAAGAGAAGAAAAGAATAGGAAAGAAGAGGGAATGAAAAAGAAAGAAAGAAAGAAAGAAAGAAAGAAAGAACAAGCAAGTATTAAGGAAGAGAAAAAGAGAAGAAAAGAATAGGAAAGAAGAGGGAATGAAAGAGAAAGAAAGAAAAAAAGAAACTGTTAAAAGAGCAAGTGTTAAGGAAAAACAGAGCAGGAAATAAGAGGAAATAAAAAATAGATAAAAGAAAAAAAGAAGGTGAGAGATATAGAAAGAAAAAAGGAAGAAAGAATAAGATAAAGGGAAAGAAAAAGAAAGCAAAGAAAGAAAGAAAGAAAGAAATAAAGAAAGATAGAGCAAGTGTTAAGGAAGAGAAAAAGAGCAGGAGAGAAGAGTGAATAAGAGAAAAAAGAAAAAAATGTGAGAGATATAGAAAGAAAAAAGGAAGGAAGAATAAGATAAAGAGAGAAAAAAAGAAATAAAGAAAAAAGAAAAAGGAAAAAGAAAGAAAGAAAGACAGACGGAAAAAGAGATTGAATATAGAAAAATGAGAAAGAACAATAGAGAGAAAGTGGGAAAGAGCAGGAAAGCAAGAGAAAAAAGAGATGAGCGGAGGAAGGGAGAATAGAAGAGAAGGCAAGAGAAACATAGAGAGAGATAGAAACAAAAAATGCAAGAGAAATAGAAAGAATAAAAAGCAATAATAAATGAAAGTAAAAAAGAAAAAAGAAAGAAATTGCAAAAGAGAATGAAAGAGAAAAAGGTAGGGAGAAGAAATAGAGAGAGAGAGAGAGAAAAGTAGCGTGAGGAAAAGAGAGTGAAAGAGATTTTTAAAAAGACACTGTTCCATGTGTGCGTGTGAAAGAGAGTGTGAGAGAGAGAGGGTGAGAGAGAGAGAAATTTTGTGATGTAGAGAGAAAAAGAAAGACGAAATGTAAGTTAGAATTGTACGTAAGAAAGAAAATGGACCGAATAAAAAGTGCCTTATCAAATACGATGTGCTTCTTCTTCTTCTATGTGCCATATTCTTTCAGGACGTAGGCGACCATGGCTTTCCACGTTTCCCTATCCCTGGTGGCTCTGAGCACGCCTTCTCCTGTTACACCATGCAATCCTCGTTCCGTCATCCACCTGATTAGATCCTTCAAATATGTTATTCCCTGCTTTCCCCTGTCTCTTTTCCCCTCTATCTGGCCTGTTACTATCAGATTCTCTAAGCCCTCCTTCCTCACTGCGTGTCCCAGGAACTTCAGCTGTCTCTTCCTGATGCTCAGTATTAATTTCCTTTTTATTTCCATCATTTCCAAGACCTCATCATTGCTCATTTGCTCGATCCATGAGATTCGCATGTAAATATGGATTTAGCTTTTGACTTCTCTTTCAAAAGACTGAACGGCGATATATATATATATATATATGTATATATATATATATATATAAGTGCGAGTTTTGACCCTGGGTTTTATGCTCTTGCGATCGTCAGACAAACAGATTATTATTTTTTTAAAATTTGGCTATATGTAGGGCTGCGTATATTGGTGCATTTTTGTGGAAGTGGGAAGAAAAATTGTCGTCATGACAGCCGCAGACATGTATACACATTTATACACCCACTGACGTGCGCAAAGACACACACGCGCGCGTCCGCCCACCGGGGCTCACACAAATATTATGCAAATCGTACGGGGCTCGGCATATATATGTATATGTGTGCCGTTTCGCACATACGCATTCGGTTGGTGTATTCGAATAGTGTAACGATGTCAACGCGGGGACTGTTGTCGATTTCTCTTACGTACATATGTATGTATGATGGGTTCTGTGTGAAACTATGATAGGTAAAAATTGCTATTATTTTTTTTAAGTCTATATTGTTGTTTTTTATTTTAAAGTCAGTTATTACCTTGTTTTTTTTGGGTTGCGTGTATATATATATATATATATATATATATATATATATATATGTATATATAAGTGAATAAGGAACGAAGAAAATTAAACATTAATTTAAAACAGGGTTCTTCAATATAGAAATAGAGCTATGGATATTTATTATTAGAACAATATAAATAATAGTTCAGTTTAAAAAATAGCGGTTACTACCTGATGAGATATTGTCACTTGAATGTCGAAAAAATATACGTTTTGTAGTAGTTCGTAATTTCTACATGTTCTAAACTATAATTCATAAAATATGGGATACTTCAAAAATCAATTGAGTTCTTTCGGTAACTGGTGTGCGTATACACTGCTTATATACAACACGTTAAAATTTCCCTTCTCTGATTCCATGCGGCCTATGGTTTAGGAGGTAGTGACTCCGACTGATACCAAATCGGTCGAATTTCGATCCCGGCCAGAAGCAAGTGGATGTGTCTAGCCACACTGATAAGCTGTGATACAACGAAACAAGCTGTATTTGGATGACTAATATATATATATATATATATATATATATATATATATATATTGTTGAATTGTATGATGCTTACTGCCAAAATTACTGCTTTTTTCAGTAGTTTACTGTTAGAAAGGCGTTTTAGGCAAGCAGCGTGTTTTTTTTTTTGTTTTTTGTTTTTTTTTTGTCAAATAAAATAACAATAACAGGTTAGTGATAGTGCTCAATAACAGGTTAGTGATAGTGTTAATAGAATTAATGAGGAGAAGTTTATCATTTGAGAGGAATTATTTCAGGCTTGCCGACTTCGAAGTTTCATGAAGGCATTATTGTGATGTCTTCACACTTCAGGGTTTCTGCTTACTAGGTTCTCTCTCTCTCTCCACACACACACACGCACACATATATATATATATATATATATATATATATATATATGCTCAATATAGTGCTCAATATAGTGCTCAATATAGAAATAGAGCTATGAATATTTATTATTAGAACAATATAAATTATAAAAAATAGTGTTTACTACCTGATGAGACATTGTCACTTCAATGTCGAAAAAATGTACATGTTGTAGTAGTTTGTAATTTGTACATGTTGTAAACTATAATTTATAATATATATATATATCTAGGCTGCAGTTAATTTTCTAAACATATACTCTTAAATATAAGAGACAATGAATGTCAATCATTTTTAATCATGAGCCGTTCTAAACATCGTATTTTGGCTTTAATTTCAGGTGGAAATAAAGACAAAAATTTTCCAAGCTTAAAACCAACTTAATAAAAAAATGTCCAAATGTTGGAGAATTTTTGTCTTTATTTTCACCTGAAATTAAAGCCAAAATACAAAATTTAAAACGGCTCATGATTAAACATAATAGGCATTCATAGTATGTTATATTTAACATTATATATATATATACATATATATATACTGTTATATATATATATATATATATATATATATATATATATATATATATATATATATATATATATATACACACACACACACACACACACACATATATATATATATATATAGGATGTTTAGAGCGGCTCATGATTAAACATAATAGACATTCATAGTCTTATATTTAACAATATATATATATATATATATATATATATATATATATATATATATATATATATACAGCGTGTAAACGATAAATTGGCAGTAATTTCAATCCACAATTTAGGTTTTTTAAAGCGGCATTATCAGTCTGAAATGTTAGTTTCTGTACTCTTTAGAGTCTGAAGTCCAGATTAGCCACCTAAAAATACTAACAAAATGAGTGCCAGTGTAGAATTTAACCATAGAATTGGTTATTGCTGAATTGTTCCGCGCCGGGCATAAGACATCTGACATTATCAGAGACACTGGCTATGTTCCTAGGACTGTTTATCGTATTGTAGCAAACTTAAGGGAAGGTAAAGACATGCAAAGGAAGGTTCACAGCCCGAGAAGTGATAAAATCCCCACCAAAAGGTTTGAAATAATCCATTGCAGCAAATCCATCACAGTCAATGGTTGACCAGGCGAAAAAGCGGAATGTAGCCAAAATGACCATTTCTAATGCAGTACGGAAAGAGAGAAGCCACTTGCTACTCAATCACTCGAAACACTATGGTGGTACCGTTCGAATTTTTGTGGAGAGAAAAAGTTCGTGGTAGACGAAGTCGCCAACTGCAGAAACTCAAGAGTTATCGCCATTGACCCTTCTTGTGTTCCTCCAGTCATGCAGAGTAAACACCCTGTCTCTGTCATGGTGTTTGGAAGCTATTGCCAGCGATGGGAAAGTCATGCCCCGTCACTTCATTGAAGTTGGCCTGAAGATCAATATGGCGGAATATCTGAAGATTCTGGAGGAAGTTCTCTTACCCTGGATTAAGAAGAACGATGATCCCAACAAAATGATATTCATCCTGGACACTGCACCTGCTCATGGGTCAAAAACAGTGCAGACCTTTTTTGTGCCCTCAAATATCTGGCCCTCTAGTTCGCCAGATTTGAACCCCTGCGACTATTGGTTATGGGGCGATGTTGAGAAAGTCTCTAATGCTCGCCCCCATAACAGTGTGGCCTCACTGAAGACCTCCGTAAGGCGAGCATTCCGCGATATCAAGAAAGAGTTAGCTGTCAAGGCCTGTCGTGCTTTTAGGGCTCGCATTCAGCAAGTTGTGGACGCAGAAGGTGGACGCATAGAATAAAATGTTTGTATTTAATAAAACAGTTAAATAAACATACGCAAATCTTAAATGTCTTTAAATGTCCCTTCTTTATCAAGGTTTAAAGTCTGAGATCTCAAACTGCCAATTTATCGTTTACACCCTGTATATACGATGTTTAGAACGGCTCATGATTAAACATAATAGACAAGGAAACCATCCTACGAACGTGTCTTTTATTAATTCTACAGCTTGTAGGGCCCAATAGTTCTCATGAGATTTTTCATCTCTTTGTAGAAAATTACTTTTGATTTTGTTTTGGCTTTTGGTTTAACTCATTCCCGAGAGCAAAGTTTCTCTCACATGAAAGAGGTGTTAATTTCACAACAAAGTTGCCTAACACCTGAATAATTAGAAAATTATGTAAAACTCAATGCATGAACGTACATTGACGATATTGAACAGTTGGCTACAAACATCTAAGAGCAAGGTTCCCATTAAAAGTAAAATCTTTTAAAAACTAATTTAAAAATAGATTATTTGTATTAATGTGTTTTACATATTATTGTATATATTGTTATTTTATTTTAATTTTTTTAATCATCTCACCCCAAGCAAGGCATTCGACTGCCACTATTGCGCATGGGGCTACATAGGGGAAGGTAAAGAGAAGGAGTGGTTAGACATAGGGAATGTCAGGAGGAAGGTGACAGATGAGTAAGGATACCGAGGATGAGGGTTGGGCAGATGGGAAGAGTGTTTGATAGAATGGGAGCAGGTTAGTGTGTTAGGAGGTGTCTATTGACCTTACATTTAAACTCCTGGAGATTGTAGCCGTCGGGGAAGCAATCGTGTGAAAGGGAATTCCACAGTCGGAAGTGCGAGGAAAGAAACTGTTGGAGTAGAAGTTGCGGTTGCATTTTATCGGTTTCAATGTAAAAGGGTGGGATCTAGTTGCTAATCTAGTATCTCGTGCAAATTCGTATTTAGGGGGCACCAGTGATCTAAGTTCATCGAAGTATTTAGGGGGCACCAAAAAATTTGTTATATAAAATATACTGTGAAAGAATTATACTGACCTTGACTTTTATGAAAATACGTATACTGTTGGCACACTAAATGGTTTAAAACCCTAAGTCGGCACTTTGCAAAGTTTGCCAACCAAGACAATCAAACAGTTTCTTTGTGATTCTAACTGTAAGTGTACTTTTAGAATATCAGTCAGTTAAGTCCCATACGTGATACACGCTTTAGGCGATCATGTCTCGAAAAAGACATGACTTACTGGGCAAAAGATTATCCGGCAGTAGGTTGCTATTGTTTTCTGCAGTAGACTGGTTGCCAGCCAAGGCTATAGATTCCAATCTGTCCTAATATCTGATTCATGGCTTGAGAGAGAAGAGATGTATTATATTCTTATGGGAATTCGAACTCGGCTCCCTGATTTGTCGTAATTAAATCAATTTTCTTCATAGTAAATTCATTTGGTTTTTTGGTTTTTTTTGTTTTTTTTAGTAAAGTATTTTCTTAGAATTTCTGAAAGCTTTTCTTATAAGAATTCTGTTTGGATGTTAAAAACCAGGATATTATGGATTTTCTTGCTTTCAAATTTATATTCTGTCCTTTTCGCATGCTATCTCTTGGAGAATATGCGTTTTGGTGCACTGGATATCGGCTTGGAACGAGAAATCTGAGAGCCGAGTTCGAATTCCATTTGAATTCATTGCATTCACTTACCCGCAAATAGCCTTGAGAAAGGTATTAATCCGTCTCTTCCTTCTAGTTATGGGTTAAATAACAGGACAGATTGGGTTCTATAGCCTTTAGCTGGCAACCAGTCTACCGCAGAAAGCAATGGCAACATACTGCGGGATAATCTTCTGCCCAGTCAGTCATGTCTCTTTCGAGACACGATCGCCCAAACGTGTTTCATGTATGGCACTTAACTGACTGAATATAATAGTTGGAAACATGATTAAGTGTTCTAATGGGCATAAAATGGGGGATCAGTTTTATATTGTTATGAAGTAATAAACTGATCCTCCACGAATTAATACTTAATAATATAATACATCTCTTCTGTCTCTAGCCATGAGTCAAATAACAGGACAGATTTGGTTCTATAGCCTTGGTCGGTAACCAGTCTACCGCAGAAAGCAATGGCAACCTACTGCGGGATAATCTTCTGCCCAGTCAGTCATGTCTCTTTCGAGACATGATCGCCCAAGGGTGTATCGCGTATGGCACTTAACTAACTGACTGATCTCTTGGTAAGTTCAAAACTAAATGGTTTGCATAGTTAATATTGAATGCATATTCTCATTCCTACGTACAGTAGATTCTGGTTTTAATTTGGCTTCAATTTCAACTTCCTGAATTGATACACAAATTACTCTCAGTATGTATTGCTTCCTACATTTTTAAGGTTATTACTTGATTATGAACGTCTCATGTTTTGCAAATTTCCTGCGTTTCTGTTAATTTGTAATTCTTTCAGAATTGGTTCGCTACCCCTTAAACTCCGAATTGCAAATAATTAATCTTAGACTTTTTTTTAATATAAAATCCCCGATTTGAAAGAGATATTTTTTGTTAAAATAGTTTCATACAACCGGCTACAGACAAACGCTTTGAGCCTCGGCGCGTAGAAAAGTAAATGTTTTTCGTCCCAAGAAGGCTAAAAGAAATCGTATCATATATCCTTGTGTAATTTAATTGAAATGAAACGAATAACGCCTTCCTAGGATCTTTCACACTTTCCCTGATCACGTATACGTCGTCTCTTGGCGTTGTTTTTCTCTTCCGGCCCCTATTTTTCTTTACATTTTCGATAGATGGAACCAGTTTGTTGCTTCGCCTTGATTACAATAGAGGTACTTGAAAAGCTGACCCAAATTATATTCACGATCTTTAAGGCTTGCCAGTGTGTTCATGCAACGTTACAATTTTCATACTCTTCCTTGGAGTAACGTCCATCGCGGAAAATGGCTGTAGGACATTTGATCAACATCTATCTAGGTCTGATGCAATCACGGATGACACAAGAGTAAAAAATGTCATCATTCATATTATAGCACACCACTGTAAGTGACCTAATGTGAGGAAAAATAGAAATCAATTACACCCTGTCACTTCAGTGGGTTTAAAACTGGCCGTATGATGAAAGAAAGGAAATTAAAGCAGTTATTTCAATTAATTTCCATAAGGGTGTACAATCGTCTACCGTCAAAAGCGTCAAGATTACGCCGGCAGTGGGTGGTGGCTTCAGCGATGTTTACCCGGAGCGTTCAGAGAGTGACATATCGCGAATGCCACCACCAAGCAGCTAGGGGGAGTCGAGTCAGCCGCTGCGCGGATAAAATGGGAACTCGATCATTCATAGTCACAGTTTAAAACTGAAGATTTCTCAGCTTTTAATTAAAGATCTGAAACTTTTATTTTAATTTTTCTTTTGTCTCTTTATGAACCGCTTGGTACAAATTGTAGAAGTCAAGGTAACTTACCGGCAACATTATGGCGACCTTGTAAAGTCTCATAGCCTCCTGGCAATGGTGGGTGTTCGACCCGAATAACCTCTATCAAACATGAGGAGGCCATGATACCCACCATTGCGAGGAGGCTATGATAGTTTACAAGGTAGCCACACTCCACCTACATCTATTGAACAGGTGAAGAGGCTCATCCCTTGTTCCCTGTTTAGGATGTGGTTTCCGGCTTTCTCTTTTCCAATTTTTTCACTCTTACGTAGCCCCCTGCATATCAGTGGCGTTACCGCCTTGCTCGGGGTGATATGATTAAAAACAAAAAATAATGTTCCCGGTAAGTTACCTTGACTTCTACACAAATATTTGTTGAAAATTTGGCAAAATCTATTTTCTTGCCCACGACTATTAGATTCTGTCTTCACGCTTGGATAATAAGATCAGTTCAGTTGCCAAAGTTTCGAATCACGCGGTTATGTTTTTTTTTGTTTGTTTTTTTTTATAACGCAGTTACAGGTTTGTGCCGATGCCTGTTACTTCGATGGTAGTCCACAATATTTTAATTATTTTGCCCCTGGCAAAGTCAACAACATTAACACCTGCTTTAAGTCACGTTCTGGCACGTCTGGAGTTTTAATATAAAATTCGTAACGGTCATTTCACCCAACACTAACATAACATCACTTGACAGTCGTAGCTTCTTTCTCTATGAGCCGGATTTTTTCAAGACGGGAGCGATCAATGCTCTCCACAGCTTCTTATTATTTAGTAAGTTTCATTGTTTGACCATATTTCCCACTCCGTGCTTTTTTTTTTGTTTTTTGCAAAAGTTTGTAATTCGATGTTATCATTTGTACCTCTTGCATCCAATATATCAAATGAATATCATATTTTCTAAATCTGCTTTCATCATTATCAACCAAGACAATCCAACAGTTTCTTTGTGATTCTAACTGTAAGTGTACTTTTAGAATATCAGCCAGTTAAGTCCCATACGTGATACACGCTTTAGGCGATCATGTCTCGAAAAAGACATGACTTACTGGGCAAAAGATTATCCCGCAGTAGGTTGCTATTGTTTTCTGCAGTAGACTGGTTGCTAGCCAAGGCTATAGATTCCAATCTATCCTAATATTTGATTCATGACTTGAGAGAGAAGAGATGTATTCTTATGGGAATTCGAACTCGGCTCCCTGATTTGTCGTTCCGAGTCTATATCCACTGCACTACAACTCACATAAAATATATTTTTCTTAAAACTTCTTTGTTACTCCTATGCTCCGTCCAACGCATTCCCACTATCCTTCTGTGTAACCAGATGTTCTCTTACTTTAAGCATTTTCTTCATCAGTGTTGAAATTGACCAGCATTCAGGATTGATAATACATAACATACTTCAGCATTCTTGTGTTTGTTTTTAGCGACATTTCTCTAATAATTTGCATCTTCAATATACCGTCTCGCTTCAGGATGAGAGCGATAATGGCTCTCCACAGCTTTCTATCATTTATGACTTTTAATAAGGTTTGACTTTTACCATTCATTTTCACACGTTCGTTTGGCTTCATCTTCTGTCTCTCGTGTCTAGACTATGTCCTGCGAGTGTCAGAACGCTTTTGTAAGTTCTGAATTCTTCTCTCTGCCCACACGTCCTTTCTGATCTAGAGTCAAAGAGGTGGTGTGCATTTTCAGGCAATTTCCAAAGGTGCTGCATGCTGGACTTCCTTTCCAGGCTAATAACATCAAGACGTCAGTTCGCTAAAAGCTCGTCCATTTTGGTTCGGGTCTCTTTGTTGAAAAGCAAACATCGCCAAGGCGAGTCCCATATTAATCTGCCTAGAAATTATTCTAGATTTATATAGATTAATGTAAATATACATTTTCGGAATAATATCTATCTATCTATCTATCTATCTATCTATCTATCTATCTATCTATCTATCTATCTATCTATCTATCTCAGTCTGTTCATATATATCTATCTATCTCAGTCTGTTCATATCTATCTATCTATCTATCTATCTATCTATCTATCTATCTATCTATCTCAGTCTGTTCATCTATCTATCTATCTATCTATCTATCTATCTATCTATCTATCTATCTCAGTGTTCTAATATCTATCTATCTATCTATCTATCTATCTATCTATCTCGGTGTGTTCATATCTATGTATCTGTCTATCTATCTGTCTATCTGTCTCTCTCAGTCTGTTCATATCTATCTATCTATCTATCTATCTATCTATCTATCTATCTCAGTCTGTTCATAAGTATGTATGTATGTATGTTTATATATATATATATATATATATATATATATATTTCATAGCAAAATCCCATTTCACGACGTCAAACTAGAAATACAATCTAATGTATTTACTATTTTGATTTACCCGTATAGAAAACCCACAAATAAGAACTCTTATTTTCTAAACTATGAAAGTCAAAGCCCGGAAAGATTTAAAATGGCGATGATAACAAATTTCTTAAACAGTTTCCTCTGTCTTCCCTCTTCTCAAAGAGTATTTATAATTGGAGAGAAACTCATAAAACAAACACTAGTCAACAATAATTTTCCCAACTGACGTCAATAAAATTATTCCTAGATAAAATGGCACCCGTAATAAAAATATAACGCAACAAAACATCAGCATATTTTATTGCAACCAGATGCCCAATAATTATAAGCAGGATGAATTTACCATGAGAAAAATTATTAACAATCATATTTCGGCAATAAACCATTGAAAACGTGTAAAAATTTATAATATAGTAGAGAAAATGTAAGACAGCTAACATTGTTTAACCAAAATAAACCCACCAAATGAAAATTAGCGATGGATAGTATAGTGTACTAATTCCAGTTCCTAGTACAAGACTGCGTTTCTTATCACAAATCAATTATCTGTATTGGAATTATTACCATCCCAATACAGAGATCATTTATTTGTCACTTGTCAGATAAAAGTGCTATTAGAAAGCATTTATTAACCCATAATTTAACAGAACCCCTCCGGAAAACTATACTTGATAACACAAATATTTTTTACATCATACAACCGTCGAGATCTTGTTAGAGGCCTCCTATTAATAAAGCGGTGATTCTCTGCTATCAATCTGACAATGTTCAGTGGCAGAGATGGCGTGCTAAGTCTTCTCTAAAAAAAAAAAAGAAACCCTCACGTCAACCCAGACGCGCTTGGCACATGGCAGCTCCAAACGGTGTTTCTTCTACAAGAATGGTCACACAGGAAAAACTACTACGTACTACAACACACAGAGAAGGAATATACTTAATACAAAACCCTTGAGAATGTATATATATATATATATATATATATATATATATATATATATATATATATATAAAGTTCAAAGACGTCAGCCCTGACGAGTTAGAACATCATAACGGTGTCCTTACGAAACTTTGAAGTCGGCATGAATCTGCTCTATAACAGAAACAAACTCTTTGTACTTATCAAAGCTCTATCTACACCCCGATATCGAGCACTTTCTGACAAAAGAACCTGCAGGCCAACATATATTTTATGAGTAAAACCACTGAAAAAGCAACAAACTTGACTCTAAAAATGATCACAATTAAACACTATATATATATATATATGTATGTATGTATAACGTAGAATAATTGGTATATTAGTCAGGTAAATTTCGATAGAGATCAACTCAAAAAAACTCAATGTTAAATTCATTTATTTAATTTAACAGAGTAATATAATTTAGAAAAAAATAGATATTCTACAATTTCATGGGTAATACGTATTTCGCCGCCGGTGACATTGCGGTTCGTCAGTATATATATATATATATATATATATATATATATATATATATATATATGTGTGTGTGTGTGTGTGTGTGTGTGTGTGTGTGTGTGTGTGTGTGTGTGGAAAGAGGAACAGACAGATAAATTGAGAGAAGGAAATATAGATGTAAATACTGCTTTTTTTATTTACATAGGCTCTATCACTGAAATTAAGCACTTACTTCTCTACATCACTTATTTTACCATAAATATATATATATATATATAGTCAATTAAAAATTCCGAAATTTACATTCATTGAATGGGCAATTCAGCGAGAAATTCTCGCTTCATCAGCAACAATCTGTAAATAAACAACACTATTTTCATCGAGCTCTCCACCTTGATCAATTTTAATATTAATAAAATTAATATTAATAGGATCTGGTTTTTGTGATTTTATCTATTTGCTCACTCCTTTAAGAGTTTATATATATATATATATATATATATACATATATATATATATACAAAATTTTCGTCATTTTCGTCATTTTCTCGCTGAAATGGCCATTCAGCGAATGTAAATTTCGGAAATTTTTAATTTAATATATATAAAGAAAAACTCAACACGTTATTTAAGCTGGTCATAAATTATAATTCATTTCAATAAGCTAAATTATTTCATTTCATCAAACCACACAATATTCACTCTATTTGGTACAAACATGTAAACCAATATAAATGACGTTTTGAGTTTTCCTTATCTATATAGATATAACACTTAATATTTTATGTTAAGTTGATCTTGTTGGATTATCCTCGCCGTTTACGGACTGGACATCTATATATATATATATCTATAAAGTTTGGTACCGAATGGAACGAATATAGAGCTGATGAAATGAGCTAATTTAGCTCATTGAAATGAATTATATTTTATAACCACTTTAAATGACATGTTGAGTTTCCCTTTATGAATATCATATTGCTCTGGATAACATCCATTGATCTTTCGATATAGATATAACACTTAATAATTTATATTCAGTTGATCTTGTTGGATTATCCTCGCCGTTTACGGACTGGACATCTATATATATATATATATATATATATATAGAGGGAGAGAGAGGGAGGAGATAGAAAGTGAAAGAAAGAGATGGATAAATGGACCGCAATGAATGGATCCAAATCAGCATTTAAATATTTGACTACAGTTTCTACTAAAATGCAAAACGAACTACAAAAATCTCAATAAGTCGTGATACGCCCAATACGCTTTCTCGGGCTAAATTCCACTCCTAACTTTAAATAGGATGCGTATATTCGTACCATTTCAAAAGACTGTAATTACTTGTTTTTCATTGTTCCAGAAAATACCTAATTCCTGCTAACCTAAACTATCTCTACAAGAGTAATTCAGACTAAAAACATAAAATTGCTGTCATACCTTGACTCGTGCTGTCAAGTCCTCACTGTTCAGTCTCGACATTCCAAAATGTTTGCCCAGTTTTGTTGGTGGTGTATTAACAGAAGCCACAATTTAAACAACATAAGGAATTTAGATGATACAGTGCTGATAGCAGGCACAGAAAGGAAACTACAAGTTCTCCTACAGAAGGTAGCTGAAGAGAATGACAAGAAAGGACTACAAATAAGCTGCACGAAAACCGAATACATGGCCATCAGTAAAAAGGGCAGTCCCAAATGGCAGATACATGTGGGGGATACTAAAATCAAGCAGGTACAAAAATTTAAATACCTGGAAAGTGTTCTAACAGAAGATGGAAAGTGTGACACAGAGATTCGAAGGCGAATTGGCATGGCGAAGGAAGCATTCCAGAAGTTGAGTAAAGTATTAAGAAACAGGAAAATTTCGTTTGAAACAAAGAGGAGAGTACTAGATTGCTATGTGATGTCAATTATTCAATATGACAGTGAATGTTGGACAATATTATCGAGGATGAAGGTAAAACTTGAAGCAACTGAAATGTGGTTCTACAGAAGGATGCTGCGGATATCATGGAGCGAGTATGTGAGCAATGATGAGGTTTTGGAAAGGATGGAAACGAAAAGGAAATTAATACTGAGCATCTGAAAGATACAGCTAATGTTCCTGGGACATGCAATGATGAAAGAGGGCTTGGAGAACCTGATACTAACTGGCCAGATAGAGGGGAAAGGAGACAGGAGAAAGCAGTGGATAACATATTTAAAGGCCTGATCAGGTGGATGACGGAACGAGGGTTGCAGGGAGTAACAGGAGAAAGCGTGCTAAGAGCCACCAGGGATATGGAGATGTGGAAACCCATGATCGCCTACGCACTGAAAGAACAGAGAACATAGAAGAAGAAGAAGAAGAAGAAGAAGAAGAAGAAGAAGAAGAAGAAGAAGAAGAAGAATTAATCTCCACCATGCAACCGTTATTTCACAGACGAAACCTTGTTACCCTCTCATTACCCGAGCACTATTTCTATGGAAGATCTTGTTGACTGAGTCAACCATGAGTTGACTCATTTTATAGTTCACCAATAGAAGCGGTAACCAATCAGAAGGCTCAAAATATTCAATGCGATGTGTATAATGGCGACCATATTTTCCATTGTATTGGCGATATAGTCCGATTCAGTAGAGTGTCTGACTCGTGAGTGTTAATCTTTGACGTTGTTTCATTGAACAGATTACGTACTGCGCTGTATTCTATATTCATAAACTATTGTGGACATGGTCAACACTTCTGACCAGTTACATTCGTTATTTCCACATGTTTAAATCTTCATAACTAGGACTCGGCAAAGTATGTTCACGGTGTCAAACCATTCACATTCCCATCATGCCTCTTCAACAAAGAATAGCTTCAACCTAGAAAGCTTCTTCCTCATATCTGTTACTTTTTAAACAAACTTGCAAGAGAATGTTCCCCTGACAACTACAATTTTGGCCTCTTCAAATTCAAAGTCAACCAATATCTACCTGACATTTCTTCATAATGTGCATAGTCATTCCTTTCGTCTCTTTTACTAAAATTCCACTTAGTAACACTTTACCATAAGTGGGCATTGGACTATGAATTGATTGGTTTAACAGTATTAAAAAAAAACTCTGGTTTATGAATTTTCTGATTTAAATTTTGACTGACAGACATACCAATGTGCATAGTCATTCCTTTCGTCTCTTTTACTAAAATCCCACTTCGTAACACTTTACCATAAGTGGGCATTGGACTATGAATTGATTGGTTTAACAGTATTAAAAAAACAACTCTGGTTTATGAATTTTCTGATTTAAATTTTGACTGACAGACATACCAATGAATTATTAGATATTATTATTTTTTATCGCCGGCTCTATTTTTGTTGTCAAGAGAGATTCAATCGATTTTTGCTTCAAGCTCGTTCTCATGCCCAGTAATAGAAAAAGAAAATGAAAAAAAAAAGTCTCTAGTGCGCATGCGTGTGTCTATGTGTATGTACTGACGCGTTAATTTGTGTCAGACCGTCTCGCTTGAGAGTAATTAAACTGCGCACGCGTGAGACTCAGAGGGTGAAGCCGTGCTCAAGGCTACACATTCGCCATGCAATATTTTTTGTTCTTGCTCTGTTTCTATCTATTTTTTTTTTTTTAGTTTCTTTTTCCTGTTTTCTCTTTTCCTTCTTTTTGACTATTTTTCCACATGATTTAGAGATTTATAAAGTCAAAGAATAAGCTTTCTTAAAAAAAACTAAAAAAAAAATAATGGAGAGGATATACATTAAGTTCGTCCTCGAATTGACGGGATAGGCGATATGGTCGAGTTTGTAACTGGGGGCGTTTTGCCTTTTCTTTGCTACATTGTCATATTATAATATATGAAGACTTAAGAGCAATGCATAAAAAATACGGAGACATATAAAGACATAGACACATAAAATAGGTATGTTAACTTTGCAGTCTCATCTGTTGCAGTCTAAAAGCACATCTTTACCAATCCGTTACTCATGAAAGTTTCCATAGTAACTAGTTTATTTTTTTTTCCGGGTGAAAGTGCTAGTCTCTTCCTAGACAGGTTGCCAACCAAAGCTAAAATGTCAGATCCTGATTATGACAATAGACTTCATCCGGCAGCAAGGCCTCCCATTGGGTGGTTGTGAGAAGCATGGAACTACCTCTTAATTGCTGTTATTCCCATATCCACTCTGACTCGGGGTTGTAGCACCTGTTAGGATCCCAGCTATGGGCAAATAGTTAATTCCCCAAACTGGGGTCAAAACACTATGAAAGTATTAAAAATAGACTTTTATAGAAATATATACATTTTGGAAAGAAAAATATTACTATGACACTATCTCCTGCGGGTATACTTTCTTTTGTCTAGTTTAATACAGCGGATAGAGAGGAATTAATATTAGTAGTATTATTGGTTGTGCTTTATTGTAATTTGTGATGTGAGCTTATGTAAAAAAATATATATATATTTTAATGCTATCATATACTTGTAAAATCTGGGGAACAGAAAAATTAAATATTTTAATACTATCATGTACTTGTAACATCCGGGGAATAGAAAAATTAACTATTTTAATACTATCATGTACTTCTAAAATCCGGGGAATATAGCAATTAACTATTTTTGGGAAAGAAAGAAAGATAGAAATATAATTATTCTTCTTTCGTGTTCGAAGCGGATATTTTTGGGTAAAGCTAAAATTTTATGATTAGCCAAACAAAGTGTCAGGATTGGTTTGATGGGGTCAGGCGGGGTTAAATCCCTCAACAGATGTTCCCTGAGAACAGAAATTTATGGGAATTGAAAAATCTAAATATGATGTAATCGAAAGGAAGTGAGCTGTAGATATTTCATTCGTCGAGCTACACCCTCCCACAAATCGAGTGGGTGAAAAACGTTAATGGACCTGCTATTGCATGAAGGAATTATACTAGTTTTAATCTTAGTTCTATCTAAATTCTTTAAAATATGTCTATTGTGGGGAATTAATTATATCATCTAGATTATGTGTGCAAGAATAACTAATTTTAATAGTATTTTTGTTATTTTGTCTAGGAGATTATTGGTACGAAGATGTTTACTTGCCAGTTTAAAAAAATATTTACTAATGTTAATGTTAGATAATCTACAGAACGGGGGATTAAATCATATAACTTC
This sequence comes from Ascarosepion bandense, assembly GCA_037127315.1. Lineage (NCBI taxonomy): Eukaryota > Metazoa > Mollusca > Cephalopoda > Sepiida > Sepiidae > Ascarosepion > Ascarosepion bandense. The sequence goes on from JBBBDQ010000205.1 coordinate 3,088,610, forward strand.
ACTTTTTCTACATCTAATCCTAATTTTATAAGAGTCAGATTTAACAACGGGTTTTAAATATAAGAAGTTCTTTTTAAACCACTTTTCTTAAGGGTATTATTATACAGCTTTTTATTTTCATTGAAGATCTTATGGTTTGAAGACAGCTAGTTAATTCTTGTATTAACTGTGTTTGCTTTACAATGGTATTAAGGTGTTTAGATTTTACGTTAATATAGCTGGTTTCTTTAAGATTAGGTTTTTAGGAATTCGTCATTTAGATTAAGGATGATGTCCAAATAATTAACAATTATCAAGTTAGAGAAAGCTTCAATTCTAAATCCCAGTAATTTAAAGGCTCTAATAATTTTCTCATGGATTATTGTAGTCAAAGCCCATTTCTATTAGGAATAAACTTAATTCGGTCATCACGGTATAAGCTAATTTATTTGGGGTGTACAATTCTACTTAAATTATCTAAGATATAAATACCTAATAGATCAGCAACTTAGGCTGAATCATATCCCCCACCCCATAGGGACATCGAACTTATCATAAAACCTTTTGATCCAGATGGAAAAATCAAAGGTTAGAAACGACTTTCCACCTACGAGACTATTTTTCATTTCCCTATCGGTGATATCTACATGACTTTTAGTAAAAGATAATACAGAAATCTAGGAGACTTTTGGAGATAGAAGACTAAAAATCTCCATTGTCAAATTTAAGAAAAGCGCTTTTAGTGTTTCTTTAATATTGGTAAACCAATTAATGATATCGAAATAATCTTTCCAGTGATTAGGACGGAAAATAAACCGTAGCTCCTCAATTACTTTTGATAATTTCCCTAGAGAATAGCCCTAAATCGCTTTTAGCAGGATCAATTAACCTAGTTTGTAATTTATTATTAAAATTAGGATTGTGGTCTTTAAATAAAAGGTAAGTGTCCTTATTAGAGATTTTTCCTACCTTATTAGCAATATTAGAAGTGGTGAACTTCTGCACCGATTGTTTGTTATCAGCAGGTCCAAAAAGTGTGGATGCTGCTACACAAGCCTTCACCACTCTAAACAATTCTTTATGTGGCAGTCTAACTGAGTTAGACACTCATACGTCGAAATCAACGGGAGAGTTCATAATATATATATTATATATATATTGTCATCCGCAGACATATCTGTTTCGCTGTATCACAACTCATCAGTACGGTTAGACTCCGATTGCTTTTTAAACCAGGATTAAAACCCGACCAAACTGGCGTCAGTCGGCGATTCTACCTCTGGGCTATGGAAGAAGGCAGCCTTTTTAGCGCATATATTATCATTATACGCGCCCAATAGCTAGAGTGCTCTAATTCATTTTACTGAATATATATATATATATATATATATATATATATATATATATATATATATATAATAAACAATTCTAGATCAGATTTTCAATTAAATTAGACCAGTAAGCAATTGTATTAGAAAATGTTCAATACATATCTGAAGGAAGATGAAATTTCAACATGTAGAGAGTTTAGATATTTAGCCGGTCACGCTATGATGGTTTCGAAATCTTCCGTTTCGTCAGTCGATTTCTTTTGAATGATGGTTTAACGGTTAGCGCTTTTTATAAGTTCACAACCGGAAATTCAAAGTAAGGGAGTGATTTTTTATTTGGGAATCCTTTCATCCGGGTTTGCACGAGCCTAGAAAAAAAATTATGTGTCTACACCCGGAACTTATTTCGGGCCTTTCCATTTAATAGCTTTTATCGTTCTGGAAATAATGCTATAGTCAATTTTTCTTCTTGACACAATCTGCAGATATCACCACCGTTGCAGAGTCTGGCATTTTAAACTATTTTCCACAACACTTGGGGGTTCCAGCCATTCTTTTCTTATAATTTCCACACGTAGTTGGCTAGTTTAGTACTATTTTGAAGTTTTTCTAGTTTGAATGTGGACTTGTGATTATTCCAACGTGTTTTAAAACAGCCTTCAGTACATCCTAAGTACATATATCTTTTACTTATGCTCTGTAGATGATTCCTTCGCTTTTAGAAACTATATCAAGCGGACATTTTTTTTCATCGTTGTAGTTACATTTTTCATTAACGGTATTCTGCCGTACGTTATTTTTTAAATTTTTGATATTTTACCTCTTTATGTGATTTTCTAAATTGGAAGTACGGCTGTAATTTAATTTAACCGTATTTCTATAAAATATGATGTATAGCACCGAGCTTTTAGAGGAGTGTTTGTCAAGTAGTTCGAAAAATATTTTCCAGATTTTGAACTGTAGTTCTAAATTAAAATGCAGGTCAAAACAAACGTTATTGCGTTTTCTCGTATTATTATTTTTTTTTGTTCATTTATCTGGGGTTTATTCTCGATTTTTTATATTCATTTTTTTTGTAAAGCTTTTTCATAATCTTTTTTCTTCTCATCAAGATTTTTTTATAAGAACTTTTAGATAGTCTCTATTAAGTATGTGTTGGATTATATTGCTGGAGTGTTTTTTTTTTCATAATCATATCGCCCCAAACAAGAGTGACAGGTTATAGGGGTTTTCAGGAAGTGGGTAAGACAAGGATAACTGTGACCATAAGGTGAGGGATTAGTTTATGTATTGATTATAATGCAGAATTGATCCCCCACTTTATACCCACAAAATAATAGTATAGAATTTTTTTTATAATCATATCGCCCCAAGCAAGGCATTTTATTGCCACTGTTTTTCAGGGGCTTACATAGGAGGAAAGTTATGAGAAAGAGTGACAGGTTATAGGGGGTGTCAGGAAAGTGTGTAAGAAAAGGATTACTGTGACCATAAAGAGAGGGATCATCTTATGTATTGATTGAAATGTAGAATTGATCCCCCATTTTATACCCAATTTATAATAGTATAGAAATTTTTTTATAATCATATCGCCCCAAACAAGGCATTTTATTGCCACTGTTTTGCAGGAAAAATTATGAGCAAGAGTAACAGGTTATAGGGGGTATCAGGAAGTGGGTAAGAGAAGAATGACTGTGGCCATAAAGTGAGGGATCAGTATATATTTTGGTCGTAATGTAGAAGTGATCCCTATTTTATATCCATATTATAATAGTATAGAATTATTTTTTATAATCATATCGCCCCAAGGCAAGTCATTTTACTGCCACTGTTTTGCAGGGGGTTACATAGAAGGTAAGTTATGAGAAAGAGTGACAGGTTATAGGGGGTGTCAGGAAGTGGGCAAGAGAAGGATGAGAATACTGTTGAGAGTGGAGTGGATGGAGAAAGAAGCATGATAGAGAGGATGCAAGTTAGTGAGATAAGAGATGACTACATTTAAATTCTTGGAGATTATAGTTGTTGGGAAAGCAAGTAAATGGAAGGGAATTCCACAGGCGGGAAGTGCGAGAAAAGAAACTGATGGAGTAGAATTTGCGTTCACAATTTATTGGTTTCATAGTAAAAGGTGACCTAGTTGCTAATCTTGTGGTTCGAGTAAATTTATATATAGGGGCACCAGTGAGCTAAGGTCATCGGTTTTATCCGATATTTGCATATCTTATTTTTGTGTTTAGTTTCATACATGGGGAGACTATACCAGTTTGCAAATTGAGTTCCACGCCTAAATATTGAACAAGGTCTTTATTCATATCGAAACTGAGACTTTTGAGCCTTCATCAAGTGGCAAACTAACAAGTTCCGATATTAAAGATCTGCCACATTTTTTCTTTTCTCTTTCTTTTTAACTTACTCTTACTTCCTTATTTACACACACACACAAACAAATAAATATATTTTCCCAAAATATTTTGTTCTCACTGACAAGGCGGGTGTTAAACTCACTTGTTGAAATGGCCATCCGATTTGGAAGAATTTGAAATTTTTGCATGTAATATATATATATATATCGGATGTTACTCTCTTCCTTTTTACCAGACTTTGAATTATGACACTTTGTGTATTTCACGTTTTTGACAGACCTTCTGCTCATCTGATGAGCACCTATGAATGTTCTCAAATTTAGAGGCTTTGATCAGCCAATAACATTCTCGTCTTTGCATATAAACACGTGCAGCAAAATAAATCTTACAGTGTCTCGATGAAGTTCCCCAGAGAACGAAACCCGTCGGCTAAGAATAATTTTTTTCTTCACTTTTATTTAGCGGATGCTCATATTTAAATAGACGCACGGTTTAGATACTAAACAGTATATATATTTATCGAATGTTTAAGCTGTTAATTGGAGTGTCTACTCACATATCCGTATCAACTAAAAATAACTAAAATCTGTGTAAAATATTCGCCTAAAAGACAATATTCAGCTTTGCCTGATCGGCGAGTCACTTTTTTTTTTAATCATTTCACCCCAAGCAAGGCATTCCATTGCGCATGGTGCTACATAGGGGAAGGTAAAGAGGAGGAGTGGTTAGGTGTAGGAAATGTCAGAAGGAAGGTGATAGATGAGTAAGGATACCGAGGATGAGGGTTGGGTAGATGAGAAGAGTGTTTGAAAGAATGGGAGCGAGTTAGTGTGTTAGGAGGTGTCTATTGACCTTACATTTAAACTCCTGGAGATTGTAGCCGTCGGGGAAGCAATCATGTGGAAGGGAATTCCACAGTCGGGAAGTGCGAGAAAAGAAACTGTTGGAGTAGAAGTTGCGGTTGCATTTTATCGGTTTCACTGTAAAAGAGTGGGATCTAGTTGCTTGTCTAAGGAACTTCGGATCTAACGACGGTTTTCTCTGACAATGGGACGAATGTTCGAATCATAATATTTCTCAGAATATTCTGAATATTTCTCGACTATTCAATAATATTTCTCGAATATTCGTAAATAAATAAATATAGTGTTTATTGCCAAAACAGAACGTCTACTCAAATATAGGTATCTAATAAAGATTAGTTAAAAATGATAATATATATATACAATAGGTTTAATTTATTTTATTCGATATATATACATGAGCGATGTAGGATTTTGATTATTAGAAAGGTATTCATTTTTTTAGTTTTGACATTTACCTACTATGTATACCACGGATGTGCGTTCTGGTACAGTGGATATCGGCTCGGAACGAGAAACCGTGGAGCCGAGTTCGAATTCCAGTTGAATCCATTGTATTCACTTACGCACAAATAGCCTTGGGAAAGGTATTAATCCGTCTCTTCCTTCCAGTTATGGGCTTAATAGTGGGACAGATTGAGTTCTGTAGCCTTGGTCGGCAACCAGTCTACCACAGAAAGCAATGGCAACCTACTGTGGGATAATCTTCTGCCCAGTCAGTCATGTATATTTTGAGACATGATCATCCAAGCGTGTATCACGTATGGCACTTAACTGACTGATTCATTTTTTTTTAGTTTTGACATTTACCTAATATGTATATTGATAGCTCTAATAAATAATCCACTTATCCCTATCAAACTATACATACACAAGTTTGGAAAAGTCTTGTATAAATTCTACTCCCTCAGCTTCTTTTCTCGCACTTCCCGGCTGTGTAATTCCCTTCCATTTACTTGCTTCCTCGACAGCTACAATGTCCAAGAATTTAAATGTAAAGTCAATAGTCATCTCCTATCTCACTAATCTGCGTTTTTTCTCTCATTCTTCTTTCTCCGTCCCATTTACTTTCATCAGTATTCTCATCCTTCTCTTACCTACTTCCTGACACCCCCATAACCTGTCACTTTTTCTCATAACTTTTCTCCTATGTAACCCCCTGCAAAACAGTGGCAGTAAAATGCCTTGCTTGGGGCTATATGATTATTTAAAAAAATCTATACTATTATAATGTGGATATAAAATGGGGGATCAATTTTACATTACGATCAATATATAAAAGGATCCCTCACATTATGGTCACTGTCATCCTTCTCTTACCCACTTCCTGTCACTTCCCCTATAACCTGTCACTCTTTCTCATAACTTTCCTCCTATGTAACCCCCTGAAAAACAGTGGCAGTAAAATGCCTTGCTTGGGGCGATATGATTATATATATATATATATATATATATATATATATATATATATATATAGTAAAAGTGGGGGGGGGTCAATTCTACATTACGATCCATATATAAACTGATCCCTCACTTTATGTTCACAGTCATCCTTCTCTTACCCACTTCCTGTCACTTCCCCTATAACCTGTCACTCTTTCTCATAACTTTCCTCCTTTGTGAATCAATTGCAACGACGAATGTGTTATTCTAACCCCGGGTTTTTCTTGGCGATATCGCCCACCAGTGGTCGATTTCAACGAATGGATTGGAGATTTACAGCTGAACCGAAAATGGTGGAAACTTTGGGTAATATAGGATTTTGTGTATTAAAATATATTTCAACATATGCTACCCGAAACAATATTCAAAAGGAATGTGAAAAGGACCTATATATAAGGAACAGGGGGCGAAATGGGAATAACTTGGTCGCATTCCTTGATAAAATATAAATATCCCCCCGTAAAAAATGAATATTTTGGTATTCTCTATCATTTTGAGACGGGTTGTTGGATGGGTGATGAGAAAATTAAAAGAAAATCGCAGACGATTTGAAACTTTGGTCAATATAGGATTTTGTGTATTAAAATATATTTCAACATATGTTAATCAAAACAAGTATTCAAAAAGAATATGCAAATAACCTGTATATAACAAACAGGAGGAGAAATGAGAGTGACTGGGTCACATTGCTTTTCCGATATAATCGGATATTATTACATGAAATATTCGCTGAGTTTATATTATTTACATCAGTCTCGATGTCTCGGGTTGTTTGTGCCCTAGAACTGTCCCCGGGAACGCGTAACGTTCGACGACCCAAGCTTCGCTTTAAGGACAAGTGTTAAATGTCTATAGTCGAATTTTTTTTTATCAGTTTTGCGAATTACGGTATGGTTGCTCGGGATGGAATGAAGGTAGATCAAGGGTGGGCAACCTACGTCCCGAGGGCCGGATCCGGCCCGCGAAGGCATTTTGACCGGCCCGCGAGCCTGATTAGTAATGACTCTATTTTTAACATGAGAGACCAGGTTTTCGAATTCAGCAAAAGTCCTGCTGTTATCTTTAATATCAAATAATGGATACATATTTGTTATGACCCTTGGCTATATTAAAAGATAACAGAAGCGAAAGGAAATCAAAAGAGAAAGATGTCAGGGAGGGACTGACATGCGAAGTAGCAATAATCTAAAGTCAGTTAAACATACGTGCATGCGTCATAAATGTGAGGATGATACCGATTGTGTACGTACGTAAGTGTAAATGTTTTCAACTATTTGTACTTATATGTATGGGTATATGTGTTTCGTTTTTGTTTGATGTATGTGTGTGTGTGGTTCGTTTGTGGTACAATTTTTAATAACAGTTTCAAACCTACACGTCATAATTTTATCCATTTCACTTCGGTCGATTTTTTTCACTTTGAAGTATTTTGACGTCCCTTGAGGAAAAATAATTTTTGTTCGGTGTTTTTTGATTTTAGATTTTCTTTTGTTTTTCTGATTTCTCAATGTTTAATTTTTTTTATGGTTTTAAATATTTAGGTTGACTGGGGGCTGCATATGTAATTTTCCTTAATTTTTTATTAATGGCCTTCGTCTGGTCATTATAACACGATCCGGCCCGCGGGGTCGAATGAGTTGCCGACCCCTAGAGTAGAGAGTTGCTGTCTTCGCCGAAGCAAAGAGCTATGGAGAGAATAGAGTCCGGCGAATGCTGTAGAGAATGGACGAAGACGCAAACTCCACAGTATTCTCCTACTGCGGTTGTTGAAAAAAACCATGCAGATCCCGCCTTGGTTGTTTTAGCCATGAGCGGCGCAGGGTTTTCTCCATTGACGAAAAAATGTTTAATAATCTAGAACCGACTTGTGCAATTTATACACGTTATACAAGTTTAACTCAATAATGAGGTCTTCAATAATGGTTTTATCCAACTGGAACAAAGTCACGTGTAGTGTCTTGCGAACCAAATTCGATAACCAGTTACAGACATAAACTTCTTGCGGACAATCTTCTTCCATTTTCTTTTATTTCCTTATTTCCTCCCAAGAAAGGCGATAAAGCCACTAAGACACAAATGCGCTACTGGGACAGAAAGAGAATGAGAAAACTTTAGAAGTAAATGGAAATACAATCCTACAAAGAAAATAAGGGATAAACCACTAACCCTATTCAAAAGGCCGGGGAGGAGTGTGAACCGGACAATATTCGAACCTATTTACTACTTGGTGGAAAATAACTCAAGATATATTTTCCGATTCCAGAACGATGAAAATGGAATCGTTTTCTCTTTTCCTAGTGCCATAAAAAATGGGCCAGGAACTCACTTCTTTTCTTTTATGTGCCATGTCCTTTCAGGACGTAGGCGATCATTGCTTTCCACATCTCTCTATCCCTGGTAGTACTTAGCACGCTTACTCCTGTTCAAATATGCAACCCTCATTCCTTCATCCACCTGATCAGGTCCTTCAAATATGTTATCCGCTGCTTTCCTCTGTCTCTTTTTTCCTCTATCTGGCCTTTTAGTATCAAGTTCTCCAAGCCCTCTTTCCTCATTGCATGTCCCAGGAACTTTAGCTATCTCTTTCTGATGCTCAGTATTAATATCCTTTTCGTCTCCATCCTTTCCAAATCCTCGTCATTGCTCACATGCTCGATCCATGATATTCGCATCATCCTTCTGTAGAACCACATTTCAGCTGCTTCGAGTTTCTCCTTTATCTTCGAAGATATTGTCAAACATTGACTGCCATATTGAAGAACCGACATTACAGTACTCTCCTCTTTGTTTCGAGCGAAATTGTCCTGTTTCTTAATACTTTACTCAACTTCTGGAATGCTTCCTTCGCTATGCCATTTCGCTTTCAGATCTCTGTGTCGCACTTTCTGTCTTCTGTTAGAACACTTCCTAGGTATTTAAATTTTTGTACCTGCTTGATTTTAGTATCCCCCACCTTTATTTGGCATTTTGGGCTGTCCTTTTTGCTGATGGCCATGCATTCGGTTTTCTTGCAGTTTATTTATAGTCCTTTCTTTTCACTCTCTTCAGCTACCTTCTGTTGGAGTTCTTATCATTTTCTTTCAGTGTCTACTATCAGCACTGGATCATCTGCGTACCATATATTATATAAATTGTGGCCTCCGATGCTGAATCCTATCATAACTTCTAGGGTTCTCAGAATAGTCTCGCTTGAATGAATCCGGTGAAAAGACGCATCCTTGTCTTACGCCCCTTTCAATCTTATTATATTTGCTGAATTCGTTACCTGTCCGTATGCAGGCAGTTTGCTGCTAGTAGAGATTCTTGATTACTCTTAGGTCTTTCTTAAATATGTCGAGGCTGCCAAGCATCTTCATCAATTCTTTGTGGTATATTTTGTAAAACGCCTTCGCATAATCAATAAAATATAGGTACAACTCCTTCTTCATTTGTATCTCCCTTTGAAAGAGCAAAACTTACTACACCAGCAATATTTTGTGGCCACTGTAGCAAGTAGGTATTTTATAGGGGTAGTTGCCAACCACACGTCCACCCGAGTTCTAATTTGAAGGTGACCTTCTAGACTAGTTACCAACAACGTCAGAGGTTCAAGTTAGTTGTGCTATTTAACCCTTAGATGAGGGGGAAATAATTAGAAAGATAACCACTTTCACAAATGTATTTGCGCGAAAGTGATTTCAATGATTTCAGCTAGAATTTGAAGTCGCTATATCGATAACCTCTACGCTACACTCACGTTGAAGGTAAATACACCTAAAATATTATACACTTGAGTTTCATAATTCGACCCTGTTCAAATATATAGCCTCCATGAGTAAAATAGCTAATGCGCCGACCATGAAACACGGACTCTACGGATTATGGGTTCAAGTCGCATTTGCAGTAACTTTGTTATTGTTCAGTCAAGTTGATTACTTTAACGATTGAAGATTATTGAACCATAAAACCGTGATTAAAAGCAACGATAACATAAAAAATATGGATTATTATTATTAATAATAATAATTATATTATGAAGAAGAAGAAGAAGAAGAAGAATGTATTCAAAAAACGTGTAAAACGATTAATTCCAATTTTTCATTGCCTTTAGCAATGTCCAGATGTTTTTTCTTATTATTATCACTTAAACGGTTTTGGCAACCATGGAAAAGATACTGAATAAATATTTCATTAAAATTTTGAAAGAGATTAATTTGCAATAGTTGAAATATTAATTCAGCCTTTCGGGTTATTTTTTCGTTGCTATGAATTTTTAAATATATTAATCAATTTCTAATGTTTTTTTCTCGAATGAGTGCACACTTTTCATTAGGCAATTGTGATTCTTACAGGGTAAGTTTGGCACAAGTTTTAAGGAGAACCCTATTGAAATATAACGATTTCAATGTCTTGAACTGAATGAACGTGGAAGTGTTTAGCTATTGTTTTCAATGTAAAAATTTCTTATTTCGGTCAGTCAGTTAAGTGCCATACGTGATACACGTTTGGACGATCATGTTTCGAAAGAGACATGGCTTACTAGGCAGAATATTTTTTCCGGCAGTAGGTTGCCGTTTCATTCAAAGTAGACTGGTTGCCACCGAAGCCTAAAGGACCAAATCTCCCCTGCTATTCAATCCACAGCTTGGGAAGAAGAGTGGGGTTCATACCTTTCCCAAGGGTATTAGCATGGAATTGAATGTAATGTGCTCTACTGGAATTCACATTGGACGCTCCGATTTCTCAGTCGGGGCCGCAAATCATTATTCTATCGTGTCACACATAATATTAAGAAAGAAAAAAGATAGAGATTCTCAATTTTCTCAAATGTATTAGTACGAAGGTGAATGTAATGAACTCGACTGGAATTCAAGCTCTGCAGTCTAATTCTTCAATGCGAGTAGCAATCTGTTATTCCACGTGCCTCCGAATGAAAGAAAAAAATCAAATTCTGGGGTCAAACTGATATGTTAAGTTTAATACGAGCAACTGAAATGGATCAAAAGATGTGTTGCGCCAGTTCATCACAACTACCTTTGCTACTATGGTGAAATGTTCATCTATTTCAGCAATAAGTAAGGCTCTTAAGCATAGCTTAATATGGCAACATCTTCAAACACACAATCACGTTTCATCTTACTAGAGCAGGGGTTTCACAACTGATTTGTGATATCGCCCTGCTTTCACATGGGAAAATTTTGAGGCCCCGCAAAGCATACCAACATTTGGTAAAATTTTATGCTGCAGTAAAAAATACCAAAGAGAATTAAATAATAGCAGTCAGTTATTTGGGGATTTCTGCTCATGCGGTATTAAAGAACAAATGAAAGGAAACTAGACCATTGAAAACTATATATATAGATATATATATGTGTGTGTGTGTGTGTGTGTGTGTGTGTGTGAGAGAGAGTGAAATATGTATATGTATATATATATATATATATATATATATATATATGTGTGTGTGTGTGTGTGTGTGTGTGTGTGTGTGTGTGTGTGAAATGTGTGTATATATATATTCTAAACATATACTGTTAAATATAAGAGACATTGAATGTCTATTATGTTTAATCAGGAGCCGTTCTAAATATCGTATTTTCGCTTTAATTCCAGGTGTAAATAAAGACAAAAATTCTCCAACATTTGGATAATTTTTTAATTAACTTGGTTCTAAGCTTTCAGCTCAAAAGAGCCATCTTCAGAGAGGATACAAGGACGTTAACATAAAAACATCTACCATCAGCAACGATTTTATCTTGTGGTGACATAAAACTTTGCTAAGCAACAATGACAGTTACCAAAAATAGCAAACGCAGTTCGTAAATTTGTAATGCGGTTCTATGACGTCACACCACGTAAGATCGAGAAATAATAACAGAACCATATATTTAAATGCAATGTAATGTGTTATCACCAGATTTAAACGTGATTTTATTAAGTGTGGGATGTTTGGATTTAATGTAGATGGTTTTCAGTTTCACCTGAAATTAAAACCAAAATACGATGTTTAGAACGGCTCATGTTTAAACATAATAGATATTCATTGTCTCTCATATTTAACAGTATATGTTTAGAAAATTATCTGCTGCCTCGATACACTATATATATATATATATATATATATTATTTTTATATTATATATGCGGGGTTCTTATTTAAAAGCGCTTAATATCAGAGTTAGAGCTGACCTATTCACATAGATAGGTGTGAATTTGTGACCCTGGGTTTCACGCTCATGCGATCGTCAGTCAGTTTGTCTGACGATATACACACACACACACACACACACACACACACACACACACACACACATATATATATATATATATAGATAGATAGATAGATAGATAGATAGATAGATAGATAGATAGATATAGATGTGGACTCCCTTTGCCTGTTCTATAAATACTTTCATGGCTTCTGCTCCAACGAACTTAAGTCACTGGTGCCTCCTCAACAGGTGTTTACTCGTGCAACAAGATTGGCAACTGGGTCCCACCCATTCACAGTTAGATTAACCAAATGCAGACAACAATTCTACCCCTTCAGCTTCTTTTCTCGCACTTCCTGCCTGTGAAACTTGCTTCCTTATTGCTTTCCTGACGGCTACAACCTCCAGGAATTTATATGCAATGTCAATACTCATCTATGAACCACTTGTCTCTAGTTCTTTCTTCAACACCCCGTATATCCTTTCCTTTCTCTCCGCCATTGCAACTGTTATCACGCCCGTATCCCCATCCTTCTCTTGCTCCTTTCTAACTGGTTCGTCTTTCTCTTCTCTCTCTTCTACTTCAATTTTTTACTCTTATGTAGCCCCCTGCACATCAATGGCATTACCGCCATTATATATATATATATATATATATATATATATATATATAACATAGTGATGATCCACGTATACTGTCTTAAAATGTATAGGAAGTAATATTAAAAAAGTTTTGAATTTAAAAATGTATTTTTGGATAGTATTTGTTTATTTTTATTATTCTATTTTATATTTCAGACCGCCCTCGGTCCTTCATCAGAAACAAGTGATTTTAAAATTTCAATTAGAAACGTATTTCGCGAGAGTGTCTGTGAATTTTCTGTTTACAACACGTGACGCGTTTGTTTTCATTGTTTGTTTTATTATTTACATTGTTTGTTTTATTATTCTGTTTTATATTTCAGGCCGCCCTCGAAATATAAAATAGAATAATAAAAATAAACAAATACTGTCCAAAAATACATTTTTAAATTCAAAATTTTTAATATTCTTTCCTATATATATATATATATATATATATATATATATATATATATATATTTATATATATATTATTTATTCATAAATTATAACATGGATATGTTACAATATCACTACAAATGTAGCCATTTTGTTTCGACACTTTTGTGTCTTGTCAAGTGATGTGATCGTTCTTAAGTGAATGGTTTAAAAGTCTGAAAATGAGCATGACCCCTTTAATCAGGGAGCTATTATTGTATATACAATGTGGACCAATCAGAGTAAAGCAACTTCTAATTTGGAAAATATGCGGGCAGGCTTAAGATTAATTTTGGTGGGTATTGTTATTAAGATTTGATTGAAGTCAGGTCATTATTATTAATTAATACTTATATCTACTTTGTTCTTGTTGCTAAAATTATAATATAATAATAGTATACGAACCTGTATATATTTTACACTGACTACGCGCACACAGACACATATACACACGCCACGGCCTTGACATATAAATTATCAGATGAACTAGACAGATAAGGCAATGTTCATGAAATTGATACTCTTTAGCCAGGTCAACGAGTCAAAAGCAAACATCGCACTGCACTTAGATGAGATACATATATAGGCAGACTTATATTGTTGGGCAACCGGGGCCCTAACTGGAGTACGCACACGTATACACGCGGACACACGTCCAGCGGTTAGGATACATACACACATACATGCACGCATATATACATACATGCAAACACACACACACACACACACACACACACACACACACACACACACACACACATATATATATATATATATATATATATATATACAACATAATACAATATAATTATATGGTTATCGTATTTCGATTTGCCTTTTCACAAGGCTCCATTTATATTTCAAGGTGGTGATGGTTTCAAATCGAAATAGCGAAAGAAAACCTCGACACACTATACAAGAGCAAACATGACCTCTACAACAAACTGAAAGATATAACTACCTCCAACCAACTGGAAGATATTATGCTCAGACTGTCCACAATCACCGAAACGTTCAACACCGGGCTAAAATTGTAAAAAAAACTATACAATGGCACGATCACTCTCCCTAATAAACTATATATATATATATATATATATATATATATATATATATATATATATATATATACACACAAACTAATCAATATACTCGTTTCGAAAAACCCTCCACATATATTCGCAGAAGGAAAAAATGGTTGTGAAAAAAGAAAGAGTTGAGCACATGAACATCAGCCAAAGCGATTTGGACCGAGACAGTACGTAGCCCAAAGAAAAAACCCGAGACGAGTAATCAATAACAAAAGAATCGCTCAATACTTAAGCAGAGCAGAAAAAGTAAATTAAACCTAGTTAGCCAACAAACCTACGAAGGTCTCACCTAAACGGATCTTCAGGGCCAATGTTCATATTTATCTATTTGTCTTTATCAATACGTTCTTATCTATGTCAGTCGCTTTATACGTATGCATAAGTGTTCATATCTATCTATTTATCTCAGTCTGTTCCTATCTATCTATCTATCTATCTATCTATCTATCTATCTATCTATCTCAGTCAATTCATATGTATGTATGTATGTATGTATGTATCTATCTATTCTGTTCATTATCTATCTATTTCAGTCTGTTCATATCTATCTACCTTAGTCCATTCATACGTATGTATCAATCTATCTATTCTGTTCATTATCTATTTCAGTCTGTTCATATCTATCTATCTATCTATCTATCTATCTATCTATCTATCTATCTATCTATCTATCTATCTCAGTCAATTCATATGTATGTATGTATGTATGTATGTATCTATCTATTCTGTTCATTATCTATCTATTTCAGTCTGTTCATATCTATCTACCTTAGTCCATTCATACGTATGTATCAATCTATCTATTCTGTTCATTATCTATTTCAGTCTGTTCCTATCTATCTATCTATCTATCTATCTATCTATCTATCTATCTATCTCAGTCAATTCATATGTATGTATGTATGTATGTATGTATCTATCTATTCTGTTCATTATCTATCTATTTCAGTCTGTTCATATCTATCTACCTTAGTCCATTCATACGTATGTATCAATCTATCTATTCTGTTCATTATCTATTTCAGTCTGTTCATATCTATCTATCTATCTATCTATCTATCTATCTATCTATCTATCTATCTATCTATCTATCTATCTATCTATCTCAGTTCATTCATCTATCTATCTATCTATCTATCTATCTATCTATCTATCTATCTATCTATCTCACTCCATTCGTATGTATGTATGTATGTATGTATGTATGTATTTTTCTTCATGTGTGTCTATGAACAGTGTTGGTTCTTTCCGTTAGTCATTCGCCAATCATATGTAAGGAAGACGTCGTGCCGAAGCCTACATTAAGTTTTCTTGGCGTTAGCATAAGGATGAAGTAAATTTTCAGTCTGTCCTCCGGACTTTAACACCACAATAGGCGTTATCTTATATGACTGCCGTCAGACCATTTCACTATTTTAGGGGATGCAAGTAAACTGTTACTGGCGCAGTCAGTTGCCAAATAGAGTGTCAAAGCTGAGCCTCGGCAGAGATTAGGGGTCAAATGTGTTGAAATCTAGCTTCTCTCTTTAGACAAAATGTTCAATGTCCTGTGTAAACGAAGGGTGTGAATAGATGATAAGGCTCGCTTGTGTGATGTGGATAAAATCGTGGCGTGCGAGGATTTGAGGCGATTATCTGTCCAGCTGAGAAAGGTGAGGAATTTGGGGATAAGAGAAAGGGACTTAAAGTATACGAGAGACGTAGAAGAAAATGGAGAGATAAATATGGAATAAAAAGAAATAAAGAAATAAAGCGAATTTAGTTTACAAAAAGGACAGACTAGGAAGAGTAAAAACAAAAGGATAGAAAGATAGAGAGATAGAGAGAGACGAATAACGTACAGAAGAAGCCGTAAGAGAGAGAGAGAGAGAGAGAGAAAAAGAAGGGGCAAAGAAAAGGAACAAGAATGAAAGAAAGAAGGAAAGCAAAAAGATTAAAAATGAGAATGAAAAAACATAGCTGCGAACGTGAGAAAGAAAAGAAGAAAGAAAAAGAAGAAAGAAAAGAAGAAGGAAAAGAAGAATGAAAAGAATAAAGAAAAGAATAAAGAAAAAATAAAGAAAAGAAGAATGAAAAAAGGAAAGAATAAAGAAAAGAAGAAAGAAAAGAAGAAGGAAAAGAAGAAGGAAAATAAGAATGAAAAGAAGAATGAAAAGAATAAAGAACAGAATAAAGAAAAGAATAAAGAACAAGAATGAAAAAAAGAAAAGAATAAAGAAAAGAAGGAAAAGTAGAATGAAAAGAATAAAGAAAAGAATAAAGAAAAGAATAAAGAAAAGAAGGAAAAGAAGAAAGAAAAGAATAAAGAAAAGAATAAAGAAAAGAATAAAGAAAAAAATAAAGAAAAGAAGAATGAAAAAAAGGAAAAGAAGAAGGAAAAGAAGAAGGAAAAGAAGAAGGAAAAGAAGAAAGAAAAGAATAAAGAACAGAATAAAGAAAAGAATAAAGAACAAGAATGAAAAAAAGAAAAGAATAAAGAAAAGAAGGAAAAGAAGAATGAAAAGAAGAAAGAAAAGAATAAAGAAAAGAATAAAGAACAAGAATGAAAAAAAGAAAAGAATAAAGAAAAGAAGGAAAAGAAGAATGAAAAGAAGAAAGAAAAGAAGAAAGAAAAGAATAAAGAAAAGAAGAATGAAAAAAGAAAAGAATAAAGAAAAGAAGGAAAAGAAGAATGAAAAGAATAAAGAAAAGAATAAAGAAAAGAATAAAGAACAAGAATGAAAAAAGAAAAGAATAAAGAAAAGAAGGAAAAGAAGAATGAAAAGAAGAAAGAAAAGAATAAAGAAAAGAATAAAGAACAAGAATGAAAAAAGAAAAGAATAAAGAAAAGAAGGAAAAGAAGAAAGAAAAGAATAAAGAAAAGAAGAATGAAAAAAAGAAAAGAATAAAGAAAAGAAGAAAGAAAAGAAGAAAGAGTAGAGAAGCACAAGACAAAGAAACTGAAGGTAAAGATTGAAAAGAAAAAGAAAGAGGGAGAATCATTACAAAAGAAAGAAACGTAGGAGAAAGAAATAAAGAAAATGAAAAAAAGAAAGAGAAAAATAGGAAGAAAAGTGAGTAATGAAGAAATTCTAAGAGTATCTGTGTCCCATAATATTTCGTACGTTTTGTAACTGAGATGTATTTACTTAGGTAACAAATACTTTTGAACAGATATGTAGTAATATTGAGCTCTAATTGATATAGCATTCCATCATAAAAAAAACATCTGATCAAGAGAAAAAGAATAATTTCTAATAAAAAACAGTAAAATAGAAAAAGCTTAATAAAATAATGGTATATGAGAATCTCTTAATCCAAAAGCAACTGCATTAATACCATAATCCGTGAGGATTTACCAGCCTGAAGAACATTTTGGCATTCATTCTAAATCTTATCAAATAGACAAAAAGTAACACTATTTTAACGAAATGGATTTTGCTAGTATCAAACACGCTTAAAATAAGCACGGCGGCCTCGATGATGATCATTTAACTTGATAAAGAACGCAATATTGATAAAATATCTGACAGCTAAAGGAAGAATGTCTTTCTGAAGCAAATCAATAAACAAAGTCCATATTATAATGACCCGAGTTCTACTTGAAGGTGTGCGTCTGTAACCTAGCAAAAACAACTCATCCCAGAAACATCTTTGTTAGGGGAAGACTATTAAAACACTATAATTTGAACAATAAACCCTACATTCATTTTTGTTTCATTCCAGTTTGTTTGCTCACATCCCGACCCGATAATTCAAATTCAGTTTTTATGTTGCTATTTTTTATTGCTATTTTATGTTGCGAATTTTATTCTGCTCTTTTTATGCTGTTATGTTTATGCTGTTTTTCATGTTGCTATTTTTATGTTGCTATTTTCATGTTGCTATTTTTATGTTGCTATTTTTATGTTGCTATTTTCATGTTGCTATTTTCATGTTGCTATTTTTATGCTGTCATTTTTCATATTGCTATTTTCATGTTTCTATTTTAATGCTGATATCTTTATTTTTGTTATTTTTATGTTGCTATTTTCTTGTTGCTATATTTTATGTTGCTATATTTTTATTTTGTTATTTTTATGCTGTCATTTTTCATATTGCTGTTTTCATGTTGTTATTTTAATGCTGATATCTTTATTTTTGTTATTTTTATGTTGCTATTTTCTTGTTGCTATATTTTATGTTGCTTTATTTTATGTTGCTATTTTTATTTTGTTATTTTTATGCTGTCATTTTTCATATTGCTATTTTCATGTTGCTATTTTAATGCTGATATTTTTATTTTTGTTATTTTTATGTTGCTATTTTCTTGTTGCTATATTTTATGTGGCTATATTTTATGCTGCTATTTTTATTTTGTTATTTTTATGTTGTCATTTTTCATATTGTTATTTTCATGTTGCTATTTCAATGCTGATATCTTTATTTTTGTTATTTTTATGTTGCTATTTTCTTGTTGCTATATTTTATGTTGCTATATTTTATGTTGCTATTTTTTATGCATCTATTTTTTGTTGTTATTTTTATGTTGCTATTTTTTTATGTTGGTATTTGTCATGTGCGTTGTGGTGCATATCGAATCGGAACGAGAAATCGCAGAGCCGAGTTCGAATTCCAGTTGAATTCCTTGCATTTACTTACACGCAAATACCCTTGGGAAAGGTATTAACCCGTTTTTCCCTTCCAGTTATGGGTTAAATAACAGAACAGATTGGATTCTATAGTAATGGCAACCTAATACTTGATAATCATCTGCCCAGTCTCTTTTGAGACATGATCACACAAGCGAGTATCACATATGGCCCTTAACTGACTGATTTGTCACAAAACCTGATAAGAAAAATATATAGATAATAAAAATGGAGACTAAATGAAAATTTTATTAATTGCAGCATGTTATAATTATAAAATGATACATTCATTTCGTTATAATATAAAATATATCTGGTTTGTTAATTTTGTTTAATTTCAGTTTCCTTGTATTTATTCATTCATTTAAGCAAAAACTGCATGAGAACCTGGCGTTTTAGTTAGTATGTAAGAAAATTTGGATTTATTTTGGACATGTTTCGCTCATTAACCGGCTTCATTAGAAAAATAATTTTACTTAAACTAGAACAAAATCTACAGTCGTGTGAGGAATATTGATACACATTAATCGACAGAATGCTTTTCTTGACTTTAACTGAATCGTTATAGAAATTAGATTTTAAATAATCACCACCTTCTTTCATTCCTTTCATGGTTTACATATCAAACATTAGTAAGAAAGGGCGATAAACTGAAATATCCCAGTTGTATCTTAAATCATTTATAATTACATTTACAATACATCTTCTTGATAAATTTCATTCATTTCATTTATATTAAACCAACGTTTTCGAAGTCCAAATTATGTTCGCGAAGGTTTTTTGCTACAAAAATGTATCAAGGGTGTCGTTTAATTTTGTATATTTCCCTCCTGTCACGCTCATTGGGAGAGAAACAACAGTGGGGCGGCATCGGCTCAGTTCGTTAGCGATACAGTAGCGAGAAACGTCGGCTCAGTTCAGTCTCTAAACTACTATTTATTAAACTTTACTTCCATTCATGAAAGTTCATGCCGCTTGCTCGCTCTTTAACAATACCTTATTATTTTATTTTTGCAATAATTATGTCGTCGAGAAAGGAAGATATATATATATATATATATATATATATATATATATATTATATGTATCCTTCTCTTATAATAAAGACCTTTGTATATATATATATATATATATATATATATATATATATATATATATATATATATAATAACTAAATAGACTCTGTAAGTATGTAGGCCGTAAATTTATACTAAAATAAACCTAAAAAAAACCATTAACAAACAGAACCTAAATCCGTTACAATCCGGTGTACTAAGACGTCGGATAAATGGGGAGAAAAAAAAGAAACCCGCGGAACAAGAACAAAACATTCAATACTCCGCAGTAAAGAAAAAACCCCAAACGGAACTAAACACAAGAAAAAGTGCTCGATACAAAGTACAAAAGAAAATATACAAAAGAAGAGCAAAGACACACAAAAATCTAGAGTGAGCCAAAACCTACCGCCGTTTCACACTACGGATCGTCAGAGCAAATGATAGTTGCGTTTATTCCATGCCAGGTGAAAGGAACCTTGGTGTCGTTGTGTTTAAAAAATAACCTTTAACACATTATTTCCGTTGATAAATAAAGTGATATTAACACACACACACACACACACACACACACACACACACACACACACACACACACACACACACAAACACACATACATATATATATATATATATATATATATATATATATTAATGATTCAACATTTTTACCCTGACGATCCGTAGTGTGAAACCGCGGTAGGTTTTGGCTCACTCTAGATTTTTGTGTATATATATATATATATATATATATATATATATATATATATATATATATACCAGTGGGTGTCCAAATGTAAAGGAATGAAGTATGAAATTGCAGTGTTCAAAACATTAATTTAAAACAAGGCTTAATATAAAAGTAGAGCTATAAATGTATCTAATCTAACATTTACATTAGAATATTTAAGCTACTCTTACAAAATTGTATCGACATTGAAAAAACAACGTCTCCTCGGGTAGTTAACAATGAACTACCTGATGAGATATTCTTTTTTCGATGTTGAAGCAAAATGTACAACCATGTAATAATTATTTATATATTAAATAATAAAAATGTTGAATCATTAATATATATATATATATATATGTGTGTGTGTGTGTGTGTGTGTGTGTGTGTGTGTGTATTAATATCACTTTATTTATCAACGGAAATAATGTGTTAAAGGTTATTTTTTAAACACAACGACACCAAGGTTCCTTTCACCTGGCATGGAATAAACGCAACTATCATATATATATATATGATAGTTGCGTTTATTCATATATATATATATATATATATATATATATATATATATATATATATATACCTGATTATTTTACGATAAATTTTATTACGAAAATGTGTGCTATCCAGCAGGATTCGAACCTGCGACCCCTAGCACACATTTTCGTAATAAAATTTATCGTAAAATAATCAGGCCGGTAGATATAAATATAAAATACTGTTTAATTAGAAAAGAATAGCTATATATATATATATATATATATATATATATATATTCTAAACATATACTGTTAAATCTAACAGACAATGTATGTCTGTTATGTTTAATCCTGAGCCGTTCTAAACATCGTTTTCTGGCTTTAATTTCAGGTAAAAATAAAACCAAAAATTGTCCAACATTTAGATATTTTTTATTATGATGCTTGTATGCTTTCGGCTAACATGAGCGAGCCATCTTCAGAGAGGTTTCAGGGAAGTTAGCATAAAGATATCCACCATCAAATGTGATTTTATCTTGTGTTGACATAAAACATTGCTATGCAACGTAAGTTACCGAATAGCAGACGCAGTTCATAAATTTGTAATGCGTTTCTCTGACGTCACACCGCGTGAGAGCTCGAAATGTTAATATAACCATACTGCAATGTAATGTGTTGTGACCAGATTGAACTTTTATTTTATTAATGACAGTGCTTGTGTATACACTGCTTCTATACAACACATTAAAATTTCCCTTCTCTGATTCCATGGGCCTATAGCTTAGGGAGTAGCGACTCCGACTGACATAATATCCGTCGAGTTTCAATTCCAGCCAGAAGCAAGTGGATGTGTCTAGCCACATTGATGAGCTGTGATACAGCGAAACAGGCTTGTATGTGGATGAATAATATATACATTAAAAACAGTAGCTACTCTAGCAAATACGCATCGTTCATTCAGCAATGAGTCAGAACACTCTCAGCTATTGGGCGTGTCTAATGATAATATACGCGCTAAAAAGTCTACCTTCTTCTACAGAGCGCCTAGAGCTCAGAGGTAGAATCGCCAGCTGACGTCAATTCGGTCGGGTTTCAATCCTGGGTTAAAAGCAATCGGAGTCTAACCGTAATGATGAGTTGTGATACAGCGAAACAGATGTCTGCGGATGACTATTTGGAGTAGATAGACTAAACTATCGCCCGGTTCACACTCCACCCACGTCTATTGAACAGGTGAAGAGGCTCATCCATTGTTCCCTGTTTAGGATGTGGTTTCCGGTTTTCTCTTTTCCAATCTTTTACTCTTTTCCATTCTTTTACTATTTTCTATTCTTTTACTCTTTTTTTTTTTTCAATTGGAGTAGATAGACTAAACTATCGCCCGGTTCACACTCCACCCACGTCTATTGAACAGGTGACCTGGCAGCCTGATACCAGCCTCTTTCTCATTGTCGGAATGTCGCTTCCCCCTGTCTCTTCTATAAATATTTTCGTGGTTTCTGCTCTGACAAACTTGGGTTACTTCACAAAAATCTCCTCGAGCAACCAGACTGTCTACAAGGTCTCACTATTTTACAGTTAGATCAACCAAATGCAGGCGACAGTTCTACTCCATCGGCTTCTTTTCTCGAGCTTCCCGCCTGTGGAACTCCCTTCCGTATACTTGCTTTTCTGACGGCTATAACATCCAGGAATTTGAATGCAAAGTCAATTCCCATCACTTATCCAATTAACTCCAGCCCTTTCTACATCACCCCGTGTATCTTGTTCTTTTCCTTTCTCTCTACCTTCGAAACTGTCTTCACTTCTATGTTCACATCTTTCACTTGCCCTTTCTCTCTCACCCCCTGTAGCTGGTTCGCCTTTGTCTTCACTCTCCTTCTGTTTAATACTTCAACTTTTTTATTCTGCATATTAGTGGCGTTAACGCCTTGCTGGGGTGCAATGATTAAAAAAATATTGTTTTAATTTATTATTTATTTGTTTCAACATTAATTTTAATGGAGAGTCATATTTGAGTATATGGTCAGTTTATTTATTTTTTCTTTATAATTAAACACTATTTATTTACATCTAGTTGCCTGAATAATCAAGATATCTTGTTAAGAAATATATGCGTCCTCCTGCAAGATGACACTTATTTTTAATTCAGTTAACTGCTTTGGGCGATCATGTCTCGAAAGAAACTTGACTGAGTGGGAAGAAGATTGTCCCGCAGTAGGATGTCCTATTATTCAACCCATAGCAGGAGGGTATAGACGGATTAATACCTTTCCCAAGAGTATTTGTGCGTAAGTGAATCCAAGGAATTTTTTTCATGAGATCTTATAATTTGTTTCTTTTCAGAATATAAATTATATATCGGGGAGCCGAGTTCGAATTCTAGTTGAATTCCTTCCATTCTCGATACCCACTGTACCACAACGCACATCTTTATTTTTTTTAATTACGAATATCTATTAAAAATAATTTTGAAACAAATTATATATATATATATATATATATATGAGTGTGTGTGTGTGTGTGTGTGTGTGCGTGTGTGTGCGTGTGTGTACTTAAATTGACAACTCTAATTCCACTTTGTAAATATACATTAATCTCTTATATATGTGCATATATATATATTGTTTGCACGCAAACAACGTCATTGGGAAGACATACATATGTTGGATTCAAGCTCGATTGCACAACATTTAAA
>JBBBDQ010000205.1:3117500-3155000 GCA_037127315.1 Ascarosepion bandense
CATTCAATAAATAAGGTGAATTTTTCGGTATAAAGACTTCTAATACATATAAAAGCTTAATTTTTTTTAATTTTTCAACGTAGTCTCCCAGCAGTGTCACACACTTTTCCCATCTGTGCACAAGCTTCCGTATTCCCTCAGCGTAAAAATCAGCCAAAAGTCTCAGCCAATCGCTCACAGCACTTTTGACTTTATCGTCACTTTCAAACTTCCTAACTTTCGTGAACGTTTTCAAGAGACCAAAGAGGTGAGCGTCTGCAGGGGGATAAGGGAGCAGTTCTGAACCTAGCTCGTTGATGGTCTGCACCGTTTGGGCTGCTCTATGAAGCCTTCAAGTAGACAAGGTCATCATGGACAATTTTGTGTGCTGTTCCAACAGATAGGCTCAAAGTCATCCACTGTTACGCTTCTGTCAGACTGAATGAGGTCATTGACTGATTCGATCACCTCAGGAGACCTCACTTCTGTAGGCCTCGTAAGCCTGTCTTTATCCCCGACACTGTTTCGTCTTTCTTTAAACAATTCAGTCCATTTGTAGACATTTTTGGGCTGAAACATGTGCCACCATACACAGTTGACATTCTCCTATCTATTTTAACTGGTTTGCACCCTTCAGCAACCAAAAACTTGATAATTGACCTCTGTTCAATCCTGGAACATGCTTCTTGATTGGCTATCTTTGTTAATCTCCAAAACTCTCAAAGTTGTTTTTTCAATCAGCCAAATAAATTAAATCCTTTTGAGAAAGAAGTAAAGGAAAAAAATTATAAAAAGTAAGCTTCTGTCTATATTAGAAGTCTTTATACCGAAAAATTCATCTTATTTATTGAATGATCTTCGTCGAAGTCCTTTTACCGAAAAATTCCCGTTATTTATTGAATGACCCTCGTAGAAGTCCTTATACCGAAAAATTCACCTTATTTATTGAATGACCCTCGTAGAAGTCCTTATACCGAAAAATTCACGTTATTTATTGAATGACCCTCGTAGATGTCCTTATACCGAAAAATTTACCTTATTTATTAAATGACCCTCGTAGAAGTCCTTATACCGAAAAATTCACCTTATTTATTGAATGACCCTCGTAGAAGTCCTTATACCGTAAAATTCACGTTATTTATTGAATGACCCTCGTAGAAGTCCTTATACCGAAAAATTCACCTTATTTATTGAATGACCCTCGTAGAAGTCCTTATACCGAAAAATTCACCTTATTTATTGAATGAACCTCGTAGAAGTCCTTATACCGTAAAATTCACGTTATTTATTGAATGACCCTCGTAGAAGTCCTTATACCGAAAAATTCACCTTATTTATTGAATGACCCTCGTAGAAGTCCTTATACCGAAAAATTCACCTTATTTATTGAATGACCCTCGTAGAAGTCCTTATACCGAAAAACCACCTTATTTATTGAATGACCCTCGTAGAAGTCCTTATACCGAAAAATTCACCTTATTTATTGAATGACCCTCGTAGAAGTCTTCATACCGAAAAATTCACCTTATTTATTGAATGACCCTCGTAGAAGTCCTTATACCGAAAAATTCACCTTATTTATTGAATGACCCTCGTAGAAGTCCTTATACCGAAAAATTCACCTTATTTATTGAATGACCCTCGTAGATGTCCTTATACCGAAAAAATCACCTTATTTATTGAATGACCCTTGTACATATTGGTTGCAATTAATAATTAATATTAATAAAGTAGTTTAGCTACATTTCTCAGTGTATCTCTTCATTCCACGATACAACAAACCCATAGGGAGAAAACCTAGATTCGTAGGTTTCCTTTTCGTAAATAAATTTTTGTGGATGTGAAACCAACAGACTCGGTTGAGATTTGAACTCGGGACACCGATTCAACTTTCCACACCCATCCTCCAATTAGCATAATACTCTCAAAACAGCATACCGAAATCTTACAAATATAAAGCAAAGCACACAAAATAAGATAGAAAATATAACACCACTAGATGACTACATTTCAAAGGAGATGTGGATAAAACAGTTATGTTTCTTTAAAAACCCTAAAAACACGTGGCATAAAAAATACATCAGACATATATTTTATTGTCAGTTGAGAACCCGAGAAGTTATGCCAGAATTCGTCATTGGAGACCACAGTTCAAACACTATAAGATATGCAGATGATACAGTGCTGATAGCAGACACAGAAAGGAAACTACAAGACCTCCTACTGAAGGTATCCGAAGAAAGTGATAAGAAAGGACTACAAATAAACTGCAAGAAAACCGAATGCATAGTCATCAGCGAAAAGGGCAGCCCAAAATGCCAATTACAGGGACTCTAAAATCAAGCAGGTACAGAAATTTAAATACCTAATAAGTGTTCTAAAAGAAGATTGAAAGTGCGACACTGAGATCCGAAGACGAATTGGCATGGCGAAAGATGCATTCCAGAAGTTGAGTAAAGTATTAAGAAACAGGAAAATTTCGCTAGAAACAAAGAGGAGAATATTGGATTGCTATGTGGTGTCGGTTCTTCAATATGGCAAAGAATGTTGGACAATATCATCAAAGATGAAGGAAAAACTTGAAGCAGCTGAAATGTGGTTCTACAGCAGGATGCTGCGGATATCGTGGATCGAGCATGTGAGCAATGACGAGGTTTTGGAAAGGGTGGAGACGAAAAGAAAATTAATACTGAGCATCAGGAAGAGACAACTAAAATTCCTGGGACATGAAATGAGGAAGGAGGACTTAGAGAACCTGTTACTAACAGGCCAGAAAGAGGGAAAAAGAGACAGGGGAAAGCAGCGGATAACATATTTGAAGGACCTGATCAGGTGGATGACGGAATGAGGGTTACATGGTGTAACAGGAGAAGGCCTGTTAAGAGCGCCCAGGGACAGGGAGATGTGGAAATCCATGATCTTTCGCTAATACAAATAAAGTTATAATTTTTTTGAAGTGCACACGGACTTTATGGATACCGGGTATTATTGCAAATGCTAGCTTCCCCTTATAAGGATTCTATGTTGAGCGATCCCACTGCCGCTTACGCCAAAATAAAATCATACGCAAAAACACACAGAAAAAGCACCTACCCCATTATATATATATATATATATATATATATATATATATATATATATATATAAGGTTTCCTTAAACCACCTTTTTTTACTCTTTTTAATTTAAATTAATTTTCAATTATTCATATAACCCCGATGAAATGTGTACTTCCGAAACGAAATCAGCCCACACCAGGGTTGTCAAGATAGACGACTGACCTTTTCGTCTGCCAAAATAGACTATATTCTAGATGAGGTGATTCGAAATTTATTATTATTATTATTATTATTATTATATATATATATATATATATATATATATATATATATATATATGTGTGTGTGTGTGTGTGTGTGTGTGTGTGTGTGTGTGTGTGGCAGTCTAACTGAGTTAGATACTTATTCGTCGAAATCGAGAGGAGCGTCCATAATATATTTATATATAATGACTGACATTTTCGTCTGCCAAAATAGACTATATCCTAGATGAGGTGATTCGAAATATATTGTTTAATAAATATTTGCTCTGTAGTTGAATAAATTGAATTCCCTTTTTTGTGGATTATTTTTAGTATTTTATAATCCTTAATATTATATTGGATGTGCGTTGTGGTGCAGTTAATATCGCCTCGGAACGACAAATCGGGGAACCGTGTTCCAATTCCAGTTGAATCTAGGTTCCTTTCCGCTCGAAGGCAAAGAGTCCAAGTTTTTAAAGTTGAACTTTCTGCCTTCGGGCGGAGAGGGACCCAGATGAGGCTATGCCGAAGGGCAGAGTCTCGTTTAGTTAAATACTTATGCAAGGTCTATGGAGAATTTTTGCCCGAACATACACGTTCTTAACCCCCCCCCCCCCCCGTTAAAATCTGACTTTGGGTCTCATCCTGTCTCAATTAGAAAGATCTGGGTAAATACCCAGGAGAGTCTGAACCTGGCAAGACTATTTAGGAAAATAACTTGAGCTTTTTTCGCATTTGCTGTATTGGACAAAATCAATTGCCAATTCTATTTTCAATTTCTTTATCTTCAAAACTAAATTCGTTATAACTGGATTACATATGCAAGTGTTTAAATTTTTTTTAGTATTTATTAATTCCACATTTTGAAAGTTTACGATTCATTCATAAAATGTTCAGTCGTTACTTTCATTTCAATTCCAGATCATAATTTCTTTTATAAAGGTTCGTCTTGAGATCCACTTCATGGAAATCTTGGTAGAGAATGCTACAAAAAGACAGAATTATCATGAATCACTACGCTACACGAAGGGGTCAAGCGAGCGTAGGTCACTTTCCATTTCCGCAACAACTGGGTTATCAATTTGTTGAACCATTTCCATCAAAAATATCGTTCGAGGTTCACATATAGATTATAATTAGATGTACAGATTTACTCAAGATTGATTTAGGACGTAGGCGATCATGGACCGCCACTTTATCCTATAAGTTGTAGCTCATAACATACTTTATCATGTTACTCCTCAGCATGGCCGTATCTGACTACCGTGCACGGGTCCGGGCCGATCCGTGCAATCATAGTAAAAATTCGGGCAATGAAAATTGTCTTCGTCAGAAATCAAACTAAACAATTCACGAAGAAAGAAAGAAAGAAAAAAAGAAAGAAAGAAAGAAAAACGAAGAAAACATTCGAATGAACACAGTAAAAATCTATTTATTTATTAATTTTGGGAGAAAAGACTGGTTATACTCAGAAAGTCCGAACCCGATTTCCTGCTTTCGTTCACGTTCTGTGCCTAATTTCTATTGGAATAGCTGAAAAAATTCGCAAAAATCATAGTTTCTGGAAACGGATGACACTGATGACGTCATCACGTTGTCAACTAATAAATCCTGGCAATTTTCTCTGAGCCCGGTGTTTTTTTAGCATCCGCTACGACCCTGCTCCTCAGAGACCCTCCTCTGCCATCAATTTGCTCAAGCCTATCAAGTATGTCATTCGTTTCTTTCCCTGTCACTCTTTCTCTCTCTCTGTTTTGTGGGTATTAGATTCTCTAAGCCCTCCTTCCTCATTACATGTTCCAGAAATTTGAGCTGTTTTTCATGATGTTATGTATTAGATTCGTTTTAGTTTCCATCCTTTCCAAAATCTCGTCGTTGTTAACATTTTCCGTCCAGCATCCTTCTACATTACGGTTGATTCAAGTCTTTGCGCCATCTTTGATGAGACTGTGCAGCATTCGCTACCATATAGGAGGAGAGATATCACGTAACAGTTCAGTACCTATTTCTTTGTTTCCAACGAAATTTTCCTGTCTCTAAATACACTAATCAGCTTTTGAAATGTATACTTGGCCATGCCAATATGACTTTAGATCACAGTGTTGCAATTTTTTTCCTCTGTTAGAACAATTCCCAGGTATTTAAATTTTTGTACCTGCTTTCTTTTAGTATCCCCGATTTGTAGTCGACGTTTTAGGTTCCTCTTTTTATTGGTGACCCATGCATTCAGGTTCCTATTAGATTTGCTTAGTTCTTTTCCATCGCTTTCTTTAACTACCCTCTGTAAGAGACCTTGTAGTTTCGCTTCCATGTCTGCTATCACCGATCCTTAAAAAGAATATATATATATATATAGTCATCCACAGACAGAACTGTATCGCTGTATTACAGCTCATCAGTACGGTTGGACAGCCGGTTGCCTTTTACCCAGGATTGAAATCCGACCGAATTGGCGTCAGTCGGCAATTCTACCTCTGAGCTATGGGCGCTCAGTAGAAGGAGGTAGACTTTTTAGCGTGTATATTATAATTATACGCGCCCAATAGCCAGAGTGCTCTAATTCATTACTGAATGAGCGATGCGTAGATGCCAGAGTAGCTACTGTTTTTCAAAGTCTACCATTCCCCCAGAGTGCTCAATCAGGATGTGAGAGCGTAAATAGTCATCCGCAGACAGATCTGTTTCGCTGTATCACAGCTCATCAGTACGGTTAGACTTCGATTGCTTTTAACCCAGGATTGAAACCCAACCGAAATGATAGTTTAGAACATGTTCAAATTACAATCTGCTACAAAGTCTACATTTTGTTTCGACATTGAAAGGACAATGTCTCATTGGATAGTAAAAAAAACGGTTTACCACCCGATGAGACATTGTCCTTTCAATGTCGAAACAAAATGTACACTTTGTAGTAGATGATAATTTGTACATGTTCTGAACTATAATTAATAATATATATTCACAGCTGTATTTTATATTGAGCACTGTTTTAAATTAATGTTTTGAACGTTGTTAATTTTTTCTTCGATCTTTATTCACTTGCATATATATATATATATATATAGATATATATATATTAATTCAGATAGTTTAATCCAAGCGAAAAAAGCAGGAAGGTGAATTCCAAAAACCCGATCCTAATTAATATTAAAAATTTTATTTTAATATTAAAAAATGATACAGGAAGAGAGCTCCATGTAATAAAATATTACAGAGCAAATATAAATTAAAAAACGATTAATTCAGTGATGTTGAATGACCATTTTGATATGAAAATCCCCACGGGGGATAACAAATCACCTCAGCAACAGAAAAATCTTTTAAGAAACTGAAAGGATTTTTCTGTTGCTGAGGTGATGTGTTATCATTGTTATCATTGAACATCATTGAATTAATCCTTTTTTAATTTATATAAAATTATGTACATGTTCTAAAATATAATTTATAATATATATATATATACATACATATATATATATATATATATATATTCTAAATAATAACTAAATAGACTCTGCAAGTATTTAAGTTTTAAATTTATACTAAGATAAACCTTAAGAAAAACCATTAACAAACAGAACCTAATTCCGTTACAATCCGGTGCACTAAGGCGTTGGATAAGAGGGGAGAAAAAAAGAAATCCGCGGAATAAGGACAAGACATACGATACTCCGCAGTAAAGAAAGAAAAACCCAAACGGAACCAACCCCCCCAAAAAAAAAAGAAAAAGTGCTCGATACAAAGTACAAACGAAATGCAAAAGTAGAGCAAAGACACACAAAGAATCTCAAGCTTAGCCAAAACCTACCGCGGTTTCACACTACGGCTCGTAGGTTTTGGCTAGCTTGTGATTCTTTGTGTATATATGTATATATATATATATATATATATATATATATATATATTATTATTATTATTATTAGTAGTAGTAGTAGTAGTAGTAGTATATGTTGATAATAAAAACAGTTTACTGCAACACAAGAGCCGTTGTGTTTCAGCATTGTCTTATTAGCACCTCGTCAGGCTGTGAAATATTTTTCTGTTAGGAATCATTATATATAGACGTCTAAAAACAACACAATTTTTACCAAATTCACACAAGGTGGGGGATGTTTGGAGCATTTGTCTCAATGAACCAATATAAAGTCAGGTCATGACAAATGGAGAAATTTGATTGTAAGGTTAAAGGGGGATAGAGACTTGAAATGACTTGAGACCAAGACATTTTTTTATGTCAGTGATGAAATAAATTGAATGATACATATTTAGCATTTAGCAAGTCTGAAAAGTTTTCGCGTGCCATCATGAAACAGTTAAACGGTTTTTTTAAAGTTATTTTTCAAATTAAAGTCATGAATAAGAGAAAAAGACGGGAAGGTTTTTATCTTTTTTAAAAAAAATACGCTGCACGTCAAACATATGTTGTCGACATCGTGAGTGATCTCCCATTAAACCGAAATTAATTATCAGAAGATGGTAGAATCAATCAATAAATATTTTTTAAATCGTGTGACCCCAAGCAAGGTATTTTACTGCCACTGTTGTGCAGGGGTTTACGTAGGAATGTTACGAGAAAGAGTGACAGGTTAGAGGGGGTTTCAGGAAAGGATATGAGAAGGAAGAGAATACTGGAGAAAGAGCATGAGAGAGAGGATGCAGGTTAGTGAGACAGAAGATGACTATTGATGGTTCTTGAGGATTGTAGTTGTCAGGAAAGCAAGAAAGCGGGAAGTGCGAGAAAAGAAGCTACTGGAGTAGAATTTGAATTTACAATTTATCGGTTTCACAGCAAAAAGGTGGGACCTAGTTGTTAATCTTGTTGCTCGATGAAATTTAAATGTATGGGGGTCCCAGTGAGCTAACTTCATCGGAGCAGAAACCGTGAAAATATTTATAGAAGAGACACAGGGAAGCCACACTGCGTCGGTGAGAAAGCCACTGTGTCCTAGCTATCAAGTCGGAATCAATCACATTACAGATTCTCCGTTGGATTTTTTCAAGGACACCTAGGTAGATAGCAGGAGTACCCGACCAGATATGGCAGCAGTATTCAATGCACGGGCGGATGGTAGATTTGTATATGTGCAGGATTGTTTCATGCGGAAAAAGCTTCCTGGCCCTGCACAGAGAACCCACCTTCTTAGCAGCGGATTTAGCTATGGATTCTATATAGTCATTCCACTTGAGGTCTGATGTGAGAGGATAGATGATAAATGTCAAGTTAAATTATATTGGGAAAAATTAACTATACTTTAAGGTATATTTTAGACGATGGCGACAAATAGAAGTTACTTCGCTACGTTGATTGAGCAAGTTTAGTTTTGGGAATTTGATAATTTGTAACTTTTATTGTGAAAAATTGAATGTATTATAGAAAACTGGGCTGATGTAAAGGTTTAAAAGTTCTCGTTTTTTAAATATTTTTCATTTTACGGTTGATATTCTATTGGCATTTTTAATTGCCAATGATAAGCAAAAAATGATGTGCTATTGCGGTAAGTTTTATGATTAAAATAAAAATATTTCACTGCCTAAAGAAGTACTAATAAGATAGTAACGAAACACAACGGCTTTCTAGACATGATCACCCAAAGCGTGTATCACGTTTGGCACTTAACTGACTGAATGAAGATAATAGTTGGAAACAAGTAAAGCTTCTACTGGACAAAAAGTGGGGGATCAGTTCTCTATTGTTATTAAGTAATAAACTGATCTCCCACTAATTATTACTTATTAATACAATACGTCTCTTCTCCCTTCAGCTATAGTTTAAAAAGCAGGATAGAAAATCTTCTGCCCAGTCAGTCATGTCTCTTTCGAGACATGATCGTCCAAGCGTGTATCACGTATGGCACTTAACTGACTGAATGAAGATAATAGTTGGAAACAAGTAAAGCTTCTACTGGACAAAAAGTGGGGGATCAGTTCTCTATTGTTATTAAGTAATAAACTGATCTCCCACTAATTATTACTTATTAATACAATACGTCTCTTCTCCCTTCAGCTATAGTTTAAAAAGCAGGATAGAAAATCTTCTGCCCAGTCAGTCATGTCTCTTTCTAGACATGATCACCCAAAGCGTGTATCACGTATGGCACTTAACTGACTGAATGAAGATGATAGTTAGAAACAAGTAAAGCTTCTACTGGACAAAAAGTGGGGGATCAGTTCTCTATTGTTATTAAGTAATGAACTGATCCCCGACAAATTACTACTTATTAATACAATCCGTCTCTTCTCCCTTCAGCTATAGTTTAAAAAGCAGGATAGAAAATCTTCTGCCCAGTCAGTCATGTCTCTTTCTAGACATGATCACCCAAAGCGTGTATCACGTATGGCACTTAACTGACTGAATGAAGATGATAGTTAGAAACAAGTAAAGCTTCTACTGGGCAAAAGGTGGGGGATCAGTTCTCTATTGATATTAAGTAATAAACTGATCCCTCACAAATTACTACTTATTAATACAATCCGTCTCTTCTCCCTTCAGCTATAGTTTAAAGAGCAGGATAGAAAATCTTCTGCCCAGTCAATCATGTCTCTTTCGAGACATGATCGCCCAAAGCGTGTATCACGTATGGCACTTAACTGACTGAATCAATGAAAAGATGTATTTCTGGAAGGTGCAATCCGGTTTTGTATTGTATTTTATTTACTAAGGTACCACTCAACATTACGCAAGGTAGGACAAGATAGATACGCCTATCGACCGGTTCACATTCCTCCCACTTATTTAGGAATAGATTTCTGGTTTATTCTGAGATCTTCTCATTCTCTTTCACTCGCAGTTGCTCATAGCATCTTTTTTCAGTGGTTTTTACTCTGTCAAAGACCTGAAAGGCGACTCTACGTAGAAGATTACAGAGTAAGAGGCACGGCTTAGGCGGATAATTATGGAATGTAAAGCTTAATGTGAGACGAGACTATGTCCTGATTTTAGTGACCAGGAAAGCAACTTCGTACGAGTGTGTTTTAAAGGGCAGCGGTTCGTGTGAAGAAAATGCTTGAGAGGAACTTACAGGGCAATATGAGGAAAATGAGGTTGGTTCTCTGCGTGGCATAGTGGGTATTAATTGTAGGAGTTAAGACTGGTGCAATCGAGGAGTATAGTTCATCTGGATACACTCGATGGAAATAGAGATAGAGCGGCGTGATGCTTGCGACGTCTCGTCTATAATAAAGGTGTGGAAAAGAATTTGGGCGGACCTGAAGGAGACTACCACTACATTTAAATTTGTTGTGTTTCATTTTTGTTTTTTTGTTTTGTTTTTTTTTTTACCTTTTTCAGCGCATTCTTATCGATTATTACATATTGTTTCCAATTATAAAAAAAAAATTTAATATTTAAAGAATTTTAGGTGGAGGCTCAGTTTCTCATACAACGTTATAGTAAATCGATCCTCCATTTTGGAACCATTCGCGTTGGGGTCGCTTTGTTTTTTGTTTTTTTGGGGGACGAGTTTTTACTCTTGTTTTTGTCTATTTCAATTTTTCTTCAGTTTTTACGAAGTCATCTCTCTCGGAAACCCTAAGAATGGCTTTATTCAAAAATTTCGCAAAGGATTCTGTTGTTGAATATGCGCAAGCAAAAAAAATTAATTGCACAGGATCGATTTATTATGAGGTTGTATGAAAAACTGAGCCCCGCACCCCGCAAGAAAAATTGTTTAAATATTGAAATTTTTCCAAATTTTCTTTGTCAGATCAGGGTGTAATCGTTAAGAACTGAAAAAAAAAAAAAAAAAAGAAAAACAACTAATTTAAAGGTGGTGGTAGTCTCCTTCAGGTCCGCCAGAATTCGTTGCCTACAAGCATGGGAGACGCTTTTGAATTCTGGAAAGCAAAAACGATACAGCTCTCGCCTATATATTGCGGAAGATCTTTTTTTTAATCTTTTCACTCTAAGCTAGGCTGTACCGTTACTGATGTGCATGGAGCCACATAAGAGAGTTTAAGTATTAGGCAGAAGGAGGGTGAAGACAAAGACGAACCAGCTACAGTGGGTGAAAGAGAAAGGGTAAGAGTAGGATGGGAACACAGGGGTGAAGACTGTTGTGAAGGTAGAGAAAAAGGAAAAGAACAAGATACACGGGGTGATGTAGAAAGGGCAAGAGAAGGATGGGAACACAGGAGTGAAGGCAGTGACGAAGGTAAAGAGAAAGGAAAAGTACAAGATACACGGGGTGATGTAGAAAGGGCAAGAGAAGGATGGGAACACAGGAGTGAAGACAGTGACGAAGGTAGAGAGAAAGGAAAAGAACAAAATACACGGGGTGATGTAGAAATGGCTGGAGTTACATAAGAGAGTTGAACTATTAGGCAGGAGGAGAGTGAAGACAAAGACGAACCAGCTACAGTGGGTGAAAGAGAAAGGGTAAGAGAAGGATGTGAACACAGGAGTGAAGACAGTGACGAAGGTAGAGAGAAAGGAAAAGAACAAAATACACGGGGTGATGTAGAAAGGGCTGGAGTTACATAAGAGAGTTGAAGTATTAGGTAGGAGGAGAATGAAGATGAAGACAAAGACAAACCAGCTACAGTGGGTGAAAGAGAAAGGGTAAGAGAAGGATGTGAACACAGGAGTGAAGACAGTGACGAAGGTAGAGAGAAAGGAAAAGAACAAGATACACGGGCTGATGTAGAAAGGGCTGGAGTTAAGTGGATAAGAGATGGGAATTAACATTGCATTTAAATTCCTGGAAGTTGTAACTGCCAGGAAAGCAAGTATATGGAAGGGATTTCCACAAGTGTGAAGCCCTGGAAAAGAAACTGATGGAGTAGAATTGTCGCCTGCATTTGGTTCATCTAACTGTAAAAGGGTGGGACCGTGTTGCCAGTCTGGTTGCCCGAGTAAATTCTTGTGGAAGAGGCATCAGTGACCTACGTTTGTCAGAGCAGAAAAAATGAAAATAGAAGAGACAGAAGGAAGCCACACCCCTCCGGTGAGAATGTGGTTGGAGTCGAGCTGACAAGTCGGAACCAATCACATTACAGAATCTTCTTTGGAGCCTGTCTGGAACACTGAGACGAACAGCAGGGGCGCCTAACCAGATAAGACAACAGTATTCGATGAACGGTCAGTGTTGATTTGTATATGTGCAAGATAGATTCAGTCGGAAAAAAACTTCCTGGCCTGACACAGTGACCCAAACTCCCTTGAGGTCGTAAGATAGGGTAAGGCCGAGGAGGTGAAGAGTATTGATTTCGGGTACGCACAGTGTATCTCCATTTTTGGCTTGATTTCAGTCAGGCATTTAAGTGCCATACGCGATGCACTTTTCGGCGATCATGTCTCTCTTAAGACATGACTGACTAGGCAAAAGATTTTTCCGTAGTAGGTTGCCATTACTTTCTGGAATAGAGTAGTTGCCAATCATGGTTATAGAACCCAATCTGTCTTGTTATTTAACCCATAGCTGGAGGGAGACATATTAATACATTTCTCAATGGTATTTGCATGTAAGTGAATCCAACGAATTCAACTGGAATTCGAACTCTGCTATCCGAGGTACTCAAGGCAGGGTAACACCTTGAGGTAACATCCGTTCACCACGATTGTAAAATCACTAGTTTGGTTTTTCAGACATTGAATTTGAACAGCCAGTTTTTTTTTTTTTTACCGTACTGCGCTGTTAAAGCTAAGTCAAAGCATAGATCAGCACTGACACCGAAATTTGATTAAAACTTCTTTCTTAGAATTAAAATATGGGGGAATCGAGGGTTTTTCGATTCTGTGGATGCATAAGCGTAAGAAATCTCGCTATCGATTATAACAACAACTGTAAACAGCCTTTTTTCAAATGCGTGTGTTTGTAATAAACTTTCTGATTGCTTTTTTTTTTTTTTTACCACTGGAGCCCTATTTTGAATATAAAAATCCTCTTTATTTTTGGTTATTCAAAGTTTATACTTGTTTTATGTCTTTACAGTTTTCGCATGAAATGGTATTCATTTTTTTTATTGATCTGTTTTCTGTTTCTACCACTCGGATTTAAGTTTTTTTTCATTTTTTTTCTAATATTAATATTGTTACATATATTGTGACAGATCGTTACTAATAGAGCATTACTAATAGATCGTTACTAATAGATCATTACAAATAGAGCGTTACTAATAGATCGTTACTAATAGATAATTATTAATAAACCATTATTAATAATAGATCGTTACTAATAGATCATTACTAATAGATCATTACTAATAGATCATTACTAAAAGATCGTTACTAATAGATCGTTACTAATAGATCATTATTAATAGATCATTACTAACAGATCGTTACTAATAGATCATTACTAATAGATCATTACGAATAGATTGTTATGAATAGATCATAACTAAAAGATTATTACTAATAGATCGTTAATAATAGATCATTACTAATAGATCGTTACTAATAGATCATTACTAACAGATCATTACTAATAGAACATTACTAAAAGATCGATACTAATAGATCGTTACTAAGAGATCGTTATGAATAGATCATAACAAAAAGATTATTACAAATATATCATTACTAACAGATCATTACTAAAACATCGTTATTAATAGATCGTTATTAATAGACCATTACTAATAGATCATTACTAACAGATCATTACTAAAATATTATTACTACTAGATCGTTACTAATAGATCATTACTAAAAGATCGTTAATAAAAGACGTTACTAATAGATCGTTATAATAGATCATTATTAATAGATGATTACTAATAGATCGTTACTAATAGATCATTACTACTAGATCATTACTAGATCATTACTAATAGATCGTTATGAATAGATCATAACTAAAAGATTATTACTAATAGACCGTCACTAACAGATCATTACTAAAAGATCGTTACTAATATATCGTTATTAATAGACCCTTACAAATAGATCATTAATAATAGATCATTACTAATAGATCATTATTAAAGATTATTACTAATAGATCGTTACTAAGAGATCATTATTAAAAGATCGTCAATAATAGATCGTTATTGATAGACCATTACTAATAGATCATTACTAACAGATCATTACTAACAGATTATTACTAATAGATCGTTACTAATAGATCATTACTAAAAGATCGTTACTAAAAGATCGTTACTAATAGATCATTACGAATAGATCATTACTAATAGATCGTTAATAATAGAGCATTACAACTAGATCATTACTAATAGATCATTACTAATAGATCGTTATGAATAGATCATAACTAAAAGATTATTACAAATATATCGTTACTAATAGATCATTACTAAAAGATCGTTACTAATAGATCGTTATTAATAGACCATTACTAATAGATCATTACTAATAGATCGTTACTAATAGATCATTTCTAAAAGATTATAACAAATAGATCGTTATTAATAGATCATTATTAATAGATCATTACTACTAGATCATTACTAATAGATCATTACTAATACATCATTACTAATACATCATTACTAATAGATCATTACTAATAGATCGTTATGAATAGATCATAAATAAAAGATTATTACTAATAGATCGTTACTAATAGCTCATTACTAAAAGATCGTTACTATAATAGAGCATTACTATTATATTATTATAATATATCATTACTAACAGATCATTACTAAAATATTATTACTAATAGATAGTTACTAATAGATCATTATTAAAGATTATAACAAATAGATCGTTCCTAATAGATCATTATTAATAGATCATTACTAATAGATCGTTACTAATAGGTCATTATTACTAGATCATTACAAATAGATCATTACTAATAGATCGTTATGAATAGATCATAACTAAAAGATTATTACTAATAGATCGTTACTAATGGATAATTACTAAAAGATCATTACTATAATGGAGCATTACTATTAGATCATTACCAATAGATCATTACTAATATATCATTACTAACAGATCATTACTAAAAGATTTTTACTAATAGATCATTACTAAAAGATTATAACAAATAAATCGTTACTAATAGATCATTACTAATAGAGCGTTACTAATAGATCGTTGCTAATAGAGCATTACTAATAGCTCCTTCATTGTTGCTGTTATTTTTCTCATGCATAATAATTTATCTATTTTACGATTTTAGTTTTATTGTTATTCCATTTTTTCAAATTATCATTTCTTCTTTAACTTTCTTACCTTCCAACAATTGTTTCATTTTCAATCTTCATTTCTTGTAATATTTTCTTGTCGACAGTTTTCCAGGATTCTTACATTTTTTCCTTTCTTTATTTCTTTCATATTGAATTCTTTCGTTCTTGAAATATTGTTGGAATTTGTCAATCTATACTTTTCTTTCTTTCTTTCTTTCTTTCTTTCTTCTTTATTTTATATTGATTGTTCTTACATTCATGAATTATTGCTGGAATTTATGAATCCAAATTTCTCTTTCTTTTTTTCCCACTTTCGCACATATTGATTGTTCTTTCATTCTTGAATTATTGTTGAAATTTATTAATCTATATTTTTCTTTCTTTTTCCTTTCTTTCGTACATATTGATTGTCATTTCATTCTTGAATTATTCTTGGAATTTATTAATCTATATTTTTCTTTCTTTTTTTCCTTCTTTCGCAGATATTGATTGTTCTTTCATTCTTGAATTATTGTTGAAATTTATTAATCTTTATTTTTCTTTCTTTTTTTCCTTCTTTCGCAGATATTGATTGTTCTTTCATTCTTGAATTATTGTTGAAATTTATTAATCTTTATTTTTCTTTCTTTTTTTCCTTCTTTCGCACTTATTGATTGTTCTTTCATTCTTGAATTATTGTTGCAATTTATTCATTCTTGAATTATCGTTGGGATTTATTATCGTATTCTTTTTTTTCTTTAGATGTTTTCTCTTCTTTCTTCACTTTCTTTTTTTCTTTTATCTTCTTTTGTGACTTTTCCCATTCTATCACTTTCTTTTTTCTACTTCTTTTTTTTTTTATTCTTCATTTATTGCTTCACTTACTTCATTTCTTTTTTCTTTCTTTTTCTTATTTCTTTCTTTCTTTTCATCGTTTTTCTTTCTTTCTTTTAATCATTTCTCTTTCTTTCTATATTTTTCTTTCTTCTTTCTTTCTATCTTTCTCTTTCTTTCTTTCTTTCTTTCTTTCTATCTTTTTCTTTCTTTCTTCCTTTTACTTTCTATCTTTTTTCTTTCTTTCTTTTTCTTTTTTCCTTTTTCTTTCTTTATTTTTCTATTTTTCCTTCTTTCTTTTTATCTTTAATTTTCTTTCTTTCTATCTTTTTCTTTTTTCTTTCTTTCTTTTTCCTTTTTCTTTCTTTATTTCTTTTTCTTTCTTTCTTTCTTTTTTCTATCTTTGTTTTTCTTTCTTTTTTCTTTCTATCGTTTCTCTTCTTTCTTTCTTTCTTTCTTTCTTTCTTTGCAATTAATCATTCGTTCGCTCTATGTTTTTTGCTTGACTTCTTTATCAGTCTGAATTTTTCTTACTTCTTCGTTCTCTCTTCGGTCATTTTCCTTCTTTTGTCTTTCGTTCTTTTATGTAGGCTTTTCTTTTTTCTTTCTCGTTTGACATTCCTTCAATTTTCATTTTAAAAAAAATCTATTTCTATCTTTCTTTCATTATTTCTTTCTTCTTTATTTCATTCCTCCTACATTTTAGTCTATTTCGTTCTTTCTTAGCTTATCCAAATATATTTTATACAGATTTTCTTTTTTTTTTCTTTTTTCTTTGGCTCCCTCTGCATTTCTATGACCCCCACTCGCTACCCACTCTTTTTCTACATTCATTTTCTCCACATCTTTTCACACCGACACAAACCATCCTGTGCCACCTTCTTTACTTCCCAGTCTCATTCTGATTTCACGATATCTCAGACCGCCGCTAAATAGCCTGGAGTAGCATGAAGTTGAGTGCTAGATTCGATCCGTGAACGATATGATTAGGCCTGATTAATAATGTACGAATACGCACGGCGGGGTTATGTATTTGCTCAGGTGAATAAGAGAGAGATGGCAAGAGAGTGAGTGAGCGATTAGGGGGGGAGGACAGCTGATAAGAAAGCAAACTTATACACAGACATTTAGACTGAGAGATATAGAGTCAGGTGCTTGATTTTCTGTATATATTCAGAAGAGGATGATGACAAGATGATTACAGCAAAAAGACACGAAATTCTTTACATTTCAACATACACACACTCGCACACACACACACACACACACATATATAAAAATATAAGCTATAAGTATATATATATATATATATATATATATATATATATATGTATGTGTGTGTGTGTGTGTGTGTGTGTGTGTGTGTTTGGGATCACATATTTTGGCCCGTAAGTTGGTGCATATTACGTTGGAGTTGTTTTGGATATCATTACAAGGAGATACTTCTTCACTACAAGACTGTATATATTAATATCTGCTAACAGTATTCCTAATATTCCTGAATTGACTAACCCGTGTTCCAGTTTGTATATTTTTGTTTAATATAACTTACATTTTTCTATCTCTATATCTGTTTATGTTATTTATTATTTGTGTGGTTCTTCAACAAGAATATATATATATATATATATATATATATTGTAACTAAGTTGTTGAACTCGTAGGTTTATTTACCTTTTTGTTCATGCATTTACTTTTATAAAGAGTGCTCGATACAAATGTAGAACGTTATATATATATATATATATATATATATATATATATATATATATTCTAAACATATACTGTTAAATATAAGAGAGAATGAATGTCTATTACGTTTAATCATGAGCCGTTCTAAACGTCGTATTTTGGCATTCAGTTGAAAATAAAGACAAAACTTTTCCAACATTTGGATAATTTTTTATTAATTTGCGAACTGCGTTTGTTATTTTTAGTAACTATTGCCGTTGCCTAGCGGAGTTTTATGTTTTTTTTTTTTTAATCATTTCACCCCGAGCAAGGCAGAAATGCCACTGATGAGCGGATGGCTACATAACTGTAAGAAGATTAATTAAAAAAGAGTGAAGAGTACAAACTAGTTAGAAAGGAGCAATAGAAAGCTGAGAATGCAGGTGCGATAACAGATACATAGGTGGAGAGAAAGGGAAAGATATACGGGGGTGGGGAGAGAGCTAGAGTCCAGTGGTTAATAGATGAGTATTGACATTGCATTTAAATTTCTGGAGGTTGTAGCCGTCAGGAAAGCCAGAATACGGGAGCGAGTTCCACAGGCGGGAAGTGCGAGAGAAGAAGCTGAAGGAGTAGAATTTTCGTCTGCATTTGGCTAACCTGACTGTGAATGGATGGGACTCACTTGCCAGTCTGGTTGTACGAGTAAACACCTGTTGACAAGCCACCAGCGACTTAAGTTTGTCCGAGCAGAAGCCATGAAAGTATTTATAGAACAGACAAAGGGAGGCCACATTTCGACAGTGGGGAAGTGGCTGCAGTCGAACCGCCAGATCAGAACCTATCACATTACAAACTCTCCTTTGGAGCCTGTCGAGAACACTGAGGAGAACGGCAGGGGCGCCTGACCATAAATGGCAGCAGTACTCCATGCACGGACGGATGGTTGACTTGTATATATGCAGGATGGATTCAGGTGGAAAAAACATCCTGGATCGACATAGTGACCCAACCTTCTTAGCAGCAGATTTAGATATGGATTCAACATAGTGGTTCCATTTGAGGTCTGAGGAGAGGGTAAGGCCGAGGAGGCGTAGTGTGTTGCTCTCAGGGAAACTCGCTTGGTCCATGCTTATGGGAGGCAGGAGAGGTTACCTGTGATGGTTGACAGATAACAGCT
This sequence comes from Ascarosepion bandense, assembly GCA_037127315.1. Classification (NCBI taxonomy): domain Eukaryota; kingdom Metazoa; phylum Mollusca; class Cephalopoda; order Sepiida; family Sepiidae; genus Ascarosepion; species Ascarosepion bandense. Next base: position 3,136,545 of record JBBBDQ010000205.1, read on the forward strand.
TGGTCTTAGACGCATTGAAGTTGACAAGCCACTTCTTGCCCAATTCACCACAGAGTGTAGATCCCATTCAAGGTCAGCAGCGAGATTGTCTGTCTGCCACGAGAGGTTTCTTACTGGTGCGGGAGTATATTGTAGTGTCATCTGCGTAGATGCCTACTTGGGACTTGATCTCATCTGGGAGGTCGTTGATGAAAATAAGGAAGAGCGTCGGGCCCAGGATAGAGCTCTCTGGGACACCAGCATTCGTGCTGTAGGATGAAGAGGCACGCCCATTCAAAACGACCTTCATTTTGCGGTTATTTAAGAAAGATTGGATTAAATCAAGCAGGCGACCGGTAATACAGTAACCCCGTAGCTTGCATAGGAGGCCAGAGTGTCAAACCCTGTCGAAAGCCTTGGAGATGTCCAGAGCAACCGCGTGAGCCTCGTCAGACTCATCAAGGGCCTGGAGCCTGTACTCCGTTACGGTTGTTAGCAAGTCGGCCGTGGGCCTGGCAAAGCGGAAGCCATATTGCCTGTCAGAGAAGAGTTTGTGGGCAGTGAGATGTTGAACTATTTCAGCATTGATTATGGCATCGAATACTTTCCCGAATATCGGTAGAAGACTGATAGGGTGATAGTTGGATGGGTCCGAGGCTTCACCACAATTCTTAAACAAAGTAACGACTGAAGAGAACTTCCAGCATGCAAGAAAGCGTGAAGCAGAAAGGCAGTAGTTAAACGGTTTAGAGAGGACAGAGGAAAGTTCAGGAGCACACCTCTTAAGGACTATCACCGGGATTCCATCGTCTCCACTCGCCTTATGGGGGTCGAGTTTTGAAATTACTCGGGATACTACTGTTGGGGTAATATATACGTCGTGCAGTTTGGCCTCAGTTCTAATAGGGAAGTCGGGTGGGTGTACTCCGGACGAGTCAAATGTTGAGTTGGATGAGAATCTGCGCGCAAAGCACTCAGCTTTGTCCGCAGATGACGTGAGAACCTCAAATTCATGGATTAAAGGAGGTATTGAGGATTTCCTATTGTTCAGCACTCGTTTGCAAATCCTCCAATAGTCCTTGGAGCCTAACTTGCGGTCAGCTATGCGCTGTCGCATTCTCTCAGCAAACAACCGTTTGGCGTCATTTAGGGTTCTCTTGCACTCATTGCGAGCAGATGTGAACAGGCGCCTCTTGTGATCAGTTGACTGTCTCCGGAATAGACAGAAGTAATGGTTCCTGTGGGCAATGGCGGCTGAGCAGGCCAGAGAGAACCACGGAGAGGAATGAGGTTTTAAGCAATACTTCCTGGTGGGTATGAAGGCATCAATGTCAGCTTTCACCCATGACGAGACCTCAGAGGTACAGTTATCAACTGATAGGTCGAACACTTTTCCCCAAGGGACGTCGCAGAGGAAATCGCGAAAGGCATCCCAGTCAGCTTTTTGGTAGAGGTAGGAGGTCCTATAGGTAGGGGGTTCCTGGGGGGAGTGAGAGTGGAAAGAAATACAGAGAAACTACAGCGTGGTCGGAGTTGCCAAGAGGGCAAAGCTGCGAGACTTGACAGGCGTCAGGCGCAGAGGTGAAGCATATATCTAGCAGTGAGGAATGACCCGAGGGAGTGCTTGGGAAGCGAGTGGGGAAATCCACCACTTGTGTAAGGGATTGGGAAATAGCAAAGTTCATGGCGTGAATGCCCGCTAGATCAGGAACGGCGTTTTCAAGCCACTCAGAGTGATGGGCATTGAGGTCTCCAAAGACAAATATGTGGGCGAATGGGTGATAGGAAATAGCCTTATCTATGTCGTCAGGAATGCTATCTAGTAGGGAGTATTCAGGAGAGAAGGGAGAACGGTAAAGAAAGAATAGGTAACTAACCAAACTGAGGAGAGACAGGCGGAGACATATGTATTGGTGGTCAGTAGATTCGAGTGAAGTCACCCTAGCTATGGGGAGGTGTTCGCTGACGTAGACACCCAGTCCATGCATGTGGACAGTGGAATCCTTCCTTAAGAGGGGAAGATAACCAGGGATGGAGAGGTCAGAGGAGGGAATAGCTGAGTTGAGGTTAGTTTCGCAGAGCGCAAGGATGTCAGGAGACTTTTCATGCAGGAATGCTTCTACACTAGGAAAGTTAGTACGAATGCCCCGGATATTAGTGAAAGAAAGGTTAATGGGTTTAGGTGGTTTGAATTTAACTGGTTTAGGGTCGTTTCTGATGTCATGTTTTTGTTTATAGAAAGGGACCTAGGGTAGAGGATACAGGCGGTCATTATCCACGATCTGTGCTGGGAGGGAAACTGGCTAGGGCTGCTACAAGGTGTGGCCTCAGGGTTGCACACCGAAAGCGCTTGCAGGGACACCTATCCATGCGCGACATGGCCCTACAAGAACCCCGATATTATACAACTGTTGATCAGAGCAGCCGCTCTTGACGCTACGCAAGAGTTAGGGCTCCTAACTACCAGTCGGAAGCAGCAACCAGGAAACTGCCAACCCGGTACCCTCACAGTGATGAGCTGTTGCGACCAACCGGCCATATCGCAGGAAACTCACGGAAGCACCAATACCAAGGTCTAAGAGAGAGAAGAGAAAGCCGGAAACCACATTCTAAACCGGAAACAAGGGGCAAGCCTCTACTCCAGTTCAATATACGTGGGAGGATTATGGACTGGGCGATAGTGTGATCTATCTACTTCTATTTTTAAAAAAAAGAAAAAAAAAAGAAAGAAAATTCCAAGGGTGGAGAGTTAACTAAGTTTTAACTTAGTTAAAGTCCAAATGAAACACGAAAGCCAAAAAGTGAGGAAAAAAAATACAGATTTAAGAAACAATTCACTCATACCACGAAATATTCAGGAAATTTGAATTAAGAAAGTTCCACTATCTTCAACTCTTGCTTTTCCCAAAAATTAAGATCGAGTTAAGCTGCTTGGTAAATTTGAATTTGAAGAACAGACCATAGAGATTTCACAGGGGAGGGGTAACAAGTGACCACTGACTGCCGATGCATTGGCCAGGATAGCTTCGCATAACAGAATATATAAAATAAATAAATAAAAACTCTAAAACAGGGAGGCTACATTTTTTTTTCCAAATGGAGTATGAAAGCCAAAAAGTGAGAAAAAATATATATAAAATCGTCGGTGATGATGTTATTCTATTGCCGTCTTAATAACCTCTCTGAAGGTGGCTCATGTGAGCCGAAAGCTTAAAACCAAATTAATAAAAAATTCTCCAAATGTTGGAGAATTTTTGTCTTTATTTTCAACTGAAATTAAAGCCAGAAAGTTTAGAATGGCTCATGATTAAACATAATAGACATTCACTGTCTCTTATATTTAACAGTATATGTTTAGAAAATTATTTGCTGCCTCGATTCACTACATATATATATATATATATATATATATATATATATATACTTATTGCTTATATTCTTACTTATTTACAACCGTGTCTTCATGCATACTCTCACTCATATTACATAAACAAGCGCACGCACGCACACACACATACACATACATACACACACACAAAGGCACAAACACATACACATATATATGTGTGTACAGGGTGCGATGGTCAGATTTTTGCCATTTTATGTTTTTAACTTCACGCATGCGCATTGTCTGTTATTGGTTTTCTCGAATGCACAGTATAGTAGAGTGATCATCTTTGAGAAAACAAAAACACCATGATGCAATTCACTCGGCTATAAATTTGGTAACCACAGGCTGTACTGCTTGGCATTCGCACCGGAAATATTTCAAAGTGTTTGAGTTTTCAGAAGTTTCGGAAAGAGTTGGATGAGTCTAATGGTGATTACGAAGGCACGTCAGCCCAGAAAACTCACTCTGTTCTGTCTGATAAGAAAAAAATTCCCGAATTCGTTGGTGAGGAGCTCAGACTCAATAATGAGTCTTATAACAAGCGCCTTGAGAAAGTAGTGCTACCCTGGGACATCTGGAAGACCCCATGTCTGGAAACAGAACTCTGCTCTATGCCTCACAAGAGAATCCGCCCAGACAATTATTGTGACTACATCACCAGTTATATCTGGCCATCAAACAAAACTGATTTAAACAAGGAGACCTCCCAGAAGAGTTGCAGGAGATTTCCGGATGCCGTGGTTGAAGCCAGTAAAATAAATGTTTGGTCTAGTATTTAAAGACATTTTTGTATAATTTTAGTAATTATATCTGCTAAAATAAAATGTCAAAGTTATTTCTATTTTTGTGTAATTTACACAATTTATCTATCGCTTCCCTTAAATATATCAAGAGTGAGGTTACACACACACACACACACACACACACACACACACACACACACACACACACACACACACACACGCACACATATTCCGTATCGGGGTTAATACATTTCCTCACTGATTTATTTTAGCTCTGTTAAAATACGTCTTCCACTGTTTAATTACCACCTGTACTTATGTACGTTAGTTTACATATCCAAACTTATTTATAAATGGAACTTTGTCTCTGTGTGTGTGTGTGTCCGTTACCTATAGATTCCGAAACGGCTGAACCGATTTTCTTGAAAATTTACACAGTTGTACTATAAGCGTCTGCAAGTGTTCTTAGCTAGGTTTTGTGTCGAGGTACCCCCGATAGATATCGGAAATCGATAATCGAAAAATTCGGGTTACAGAAGGAGTGGTCCGATTTTAATCAAATTTGATACACTCATAAACAAAGACATAAGAAACGATATTCAAAAGTTTCAAGATTGCAGTTCTTACAATAGTGCAGAAAATCGATATATGTATAAAAGCAAGATGTTTGTGTGTGTGTCTGTTTATCTGCCTGTATGTCTGTATTTTTCCAGCCCTTTTATTTTAGTTTTTGCTTAGGGTTTGGCTCTAAGTAGGTATAATGGTTCTTCTTAGTCTCAGCCATTATACCATTTACTCTGAGGACTTATTTAGCCTTCAAAATTCAGTTTACGACGTAAAAAACTAATTTGATATCGATTCCAGGAAATCAAAATTTGACTTACATCCATTCATTTTTCTTTCAGTCTACGGTTTCGCTTTAACTGGAAACAACTATTGCTTTTTAGTCTTTCGTGCCAACGTCCAAAGAGTTTGACCTCCAGGACAATGGATTAGTTTTAAAGTTTTCATTTCCCCCGATCAACGCCGGGCTTTACTGCTAGTATATATATATATATATATATATATATATATATATATATATATAAGGCAAGATGTTTGTGTATGTGTCTGTTTATCTGCTTGTATGTCTGTATTTTTTTCAGCCCTTTTATTTTAGTTTTTTTGCTTCGATTTGGCTCTAAGTAGGTATAATTGTAGTTCTTAGTCTCAGCCATTATACCATTTACTCAGAGGACTAATTTAGCCTTCAAAATTCAGTTTACGACGAAAAAAACTTATTTGATATCGATACCAGGAAATCAAAATTTGACTTACATCCATTCATTTTTCTTTCAATCTACGGTTTTGCTTTAACTGGAAACAACTATTGCTTTTTAGTCTTTCGTGCCAACGTCCAAAGAGTCTGAGCTCCATCACCATGGATTAGTTTTAAAGCTTTCATTACATCCGAGCTACACCGGGCTATCCTGCTAGTGCATACATATACATAGCCTTTGAGACATATACATAGCCTTTGAAAAAGAAATCCCTCGACCAGCGGTCGACCAGCGAGTGACAATTTACTCACTCCAAAATCTTTTTACTCGACCGACTCCATTTTCTTAATAGTCACCTTACGTAAACATAGTTTGATTCGCTGACGGAAAACAAAATATGAAATTTTCATTAAAATTTCGAACGTGTTAGAAAGGATTTAAGAGTTTTAAAAAAATTAAAAATAACAACAAAATTTGATCTTTCCTCTTCATAAGACCATAAACATTTTGATGATAAAACTTTCATTTTATTAAGTTTGATCTCTTTTAACATCATGATATGCTGTTTATTTATTTATTTTAGCAATTAAGTGGAGGTATCTAAATACGTAGTTTCTTTCTTTTGTTTGACTACAACCTCCATCTCATAGATGATAAAAAACAAATCTGATTTTCTCAACGATTTTCTATAAAAAAATTACTTACTTGTATAATTTGTTTTTCGGTGCGTGGTTGAAAGAAGTATGCATATTTTGTTTTGTTTTTTTTTAAATGTTCGTTCTTACTTTTCGTAAGCGGAGAGAAAATATAGACGTCATGTTAAGAAAAATCTGTGAGCGTCTTTAATCTGTGCGAAAGCGACATTTGGCTCTACTCTGGTAGCGTTAATTAAACGAATGTTTACACTGACCGGGACGATAAAAGTGAGACAGAGATCAAAGATGTCATTGTAGGTCATTCTAAATAACTTGTTAATCTTCAATGGTATACTTTTGGGTTGAAAAAGGAATCCAATTTTGTTTTATTTTTAATCGACTGCGAGCGAGTAAAGCAACAAACTTTAATCGCCCAATTAAGTTTTTAATCGACTGAGTCGATCGGGGGGGGTGAAATCTCAAAGGCTGCATGTACATATAAATTGAAGTCAACACCTGCAGGCGACATGGCGTTTCAAGCTAAACGCAATCGTGGTACCATTGCGTTTACCATGAAACAGACTGTCGCCTCGAGGTGTTAACTTTAATATCTATCTTTATATTTATATATCACTGATAATGAGCACTTTAACCCATAAATATCAATCAGTCACATGGACGATCATGGCGTTTTCGAAATGACTGACTGGGCAGGAGATTTTCGTGCAGTACGTTGCCATTACTTTTTGCGGTAAACTGGTTTCCAACCAAGACTTTAGGAACTAATTTTTCTCTCATTGAACCCATAGCTGGAGGGAGAAGCGAAGGATTAATAACTTTTACAATGATATTTGCGAGTAAGCAAATGCAACGAATTCATCTGTAATTCAAACTCGTCTCTCTGATTTCTTGTTCCGAGACGATATCCACTGCACCACAACGCACATAAATATAGCATACCTATATATATATATATATATATATATATATATATATATATAGAGAGAGAGAGAGAGAGAGAGAGAGAGAGAGAGAATGGTAGACTTTGAAAAACAGCAGCTACTCTGGCGTGTACGCATCGCTCATTCAGTAAAATGAATTAGAGCGCTCTAGCTATTGGGCTCGTATAATGATAATATATGCGCTAAAAAGTCTGCCTGCTTCCACCGAACGCCCATAGCCCAGAAGTAGAATCGCCGACTGACGCCAATTCGGTCGGGTTTCAATCTTGTGTTAAAAAGCAATCGGAGTCTAATCGTACGGATGAGCTGTGATACAGCGAAACAGATCTGTCTGCGGGTGACAATATATATATATATATATATATATATATATATATATATATATATATATATTATAAAATGTTTTAGATATTCTACAATTTCATGAGTAATACGTGTTTCACAGCAGTAAAAAAGCTGTTCGTCAGACCCAAAATATACAGCAGTTAATAATATTCGAAATGATCCAGAAAAATAGTTACACAAAGACGCTTATGTGCCCGTGTCTAGAATGGTCATTTTAAGGGTAATCTATAAAAACAATTCCTCGCTCCTTCAAAAAAAAAAAACCAAAGAGAGAAAGAAAAAGAAAAATATAAATAATTGATAAATAGAAGAAAAAAACAAAGAAAAAAAAGGAGGGGAAGAGAACGAACAGCATAAAGAGAAAATAGATAACGTCTTAGATCGACACCAGCGTCTATTGCAATTCATCTGCTTTCTTTAAAAAACATGACATGGAAATTTAACATTAAAATTTAGTTTTAAATATAATGGGATATATTTACGTTAAAAAATAAATTGGAAATCATACTTTTTAATATAAATTAAAATATAATCACTTGTAGTATTATATTATAAATATAGTTAAAATAATTAAAACTTAAAAAAGAAAATTATTAATAAAATATAGAAAATTAAAACGGAAAGAAGAGAAAGAAACAGAAAAAAGAAAAGAAATAGAACGAATAGTATGGATAGAAATGCAGTTTAAGTTAACGTCAACTGCTTTTCTGTCTATACTGATCGAATGGCCGAGGAATTGTTTTTGTAAATAACCGTTAAAATGACTATTCTAGACACAGGCACGTAAGAGTCTTTGTGTAACTATTTTTCGGGATTATTTTGAATATTATTAACTGCTGTATCTTTTTGGTCTGACGAACAGCTTTTTTCCTGCTGTTAAATACGTATTACCCATGAAATTGTAGAATATCTAATTTTTTTATTTCTAAATTATATTACTCTGTTAAATTAAAGAAATAAATTTAACTTTGAGTTCTTTTGAGTTCGTCTCTATCGGAATTTACTGGACTTATATACCAATTATTCTACGTTATATATATATATTTTTTTTTTGTGAACCCAGACGATGTCAATTTTTTCTTTTCTTGTTTATTTGTTTTTATTTTGTTTTATTTTTATCTTTTTCTTTTTTATTTTCTTTTTTAATTTATTTGCAAATCTATTTAAAAAGGAAAATTAGACTGATTTTTCTCCAGTTTCTGAAAGGATTTTTCGGTTGCTGAGGTGATGTGTTATCCCTCGTGGGGATTTTCACATCGAAATGGTCATTTAACATCATTGAATTAATCCTTTTTTAATTTATATATATATACTACCGGCCAGAATTGTTAGGCAACTCCAGTTTTTTAAATGAAATGTTGTATTTCATACTATTTTTCAGGGGACAATTCTAAATGAAAATAGAATGGTTCTTTTGTTATCATTACTTTGCAAAACTTCACCAGTCAAGGAAGCAAATATGGACTTGTCCGAATCACCTTAAATTTTCTTCATTCTTTCACTGATGAAACTGCAATATAGATAATTATTAAATTTTTATAAATTCATTTGGTGCACATGTTATTTTGCAATTTTGACAAAAGAATCATTCTATTTTCATTTACAGTCATTCATTTGGCAATAAATACTAACAAATAGTATGAAAAACATCATTTTTTTTTAACAATAGGGCGGCCTAATAATTATGGCCGGTATATATATATATATATATATATATATATATATATATATATATATATATATTGTACGTTCTTCAGTACGCAGTACACAGGTAGAGGACAATAAATGCAGTAAGTACCACCGAACGCAAAATGTTTTTAAAAATAACCTAAACTTTTACCATGAGAAAAAAAAAACGACAAAAACAGCCTTTAACATCAACTATGGACAGGACTATTATCTGCATGCTGTAGTCGATAATTAAGAAATTTTTTTTATCTATCAGCAAGTTATACATTGTTTACAATAGCGCGAAATATATAGTTTACTTACATATATATACACACACACACACACACATATATACATAAATATAGTTGTAGACAGCAGTAAATCTGAAGTACTGTTTTCCCTAAATATACATGTACACACACACACACACACACACACACACACACACATGGATATATTTATATACGGAAAAAAATGAAAAAAGAGAATTAAAAATGTATTTCGTTGAGTTATCGGAATATGCTATCATGCTGATAACACCGGTAGTAAAAATATTGAAATAAACTGGTTATAAGGTGTTTTCAGACACATATGCTTCTTCTTTTTACCTTTCTTTATTTCTTTCTGTCTGTCTGTCTTTTTCGCTAACAGACATATTCTTTATATATATATATATATATATATATATATATATATATGTGTGTGTGTGTGTGTGTGTGTGTGTGTGTGTGTGTGTAGAGAGAGACATTTTACTCAGACGCATTATTAAATATTTATTTTTTTCGATGTAAGATACTTGATAAACTGGTCATTCCAGACACAGATGCCTAATCAGCAGTAATAATAGTTTAATTTCGCACACCCACCTTTTTATTTTAGTGAAAAACTGAATATCAACTGCACCAGCCTTTATGTGTTTTTTGTTTTTTTTTTAATTAAAAGTGCTGGGTACGCTAAACTCGGCAACACTGGGAATTAAGGCAAAAACATTGGAATCTTGAAGGAGGTGACTTTGAAATGTGGTTGGCATCAGAACCTTTGATCAGAGTGCAGTATCTGTTCTCTTCGGTTTTATTGCAAGACATCTCTTTAAATGATGCAGATTTCTCCAACATAAAATATAAGATGGAGAGAACTAGTGAAAATCATCCCACCTTGAGAAACGAAAACCTTGGACTAATGAACGGGATTATCCCAGACAGCGCAATCCAAATTAAGTATTTATGCACTGACACACACACACACACACACACACACACACACACACACACACATATATATATATATATATATATATATATATATATATATAATATTAACTATAGTCATTACAATATCAATAGTAACAGAACTAACTCTGCCAAAACTAGTATTAATTAAGCTATAATTTAAATCGTCTTGAACAACCCACCGAGGACGAACTCGGGGGGAAAAGAAGGGGAAGTAAAAAAAGAAACAAACGAAGTACATGAACAAAAAGTCAAGTACTCGTAAGAAAGAAAAAAAACCAAGACGAAAACCCTAACACTAAAGCGTGCAATAAGAAAGTAAGCAACAAAAACAGAAAATCTAAGCAAGAGCCAACAAACCTACCAAGGTTTCACCCTATGGCTCGTCAGAATAATTTGGCAATTTACCCTGACGAGCCGTAGGGTGAAACCTTGGTAGGTTTGTTGGCTCTTGCTTAGATTTTCTGTCTTTATATATATATATATATATAACATAGTGACGATCCACATATACTGTCTTAATATGCATAAGAAAAACTACTAAAAAGTTGTAAGTTTAAAAATGTATTTTTCTGACAGTATTTATTTATTTCTACTATTATATTTGATATTTCATACCGTCCTCGGCCTTTCATCAGAAACAAATGATTTTAAAATTTAAATTAGAAACGTTTTCGCGGATCTAATTTAACCTATGAGGGAATTTCAAATGTCAGAAATCCCGGTGTTTAATTTGCAAACATTTAGTAAAAGACGCAGTATTTTCTCTACCCAACACCGACATCAAATTACACCCACCACGGTCCACCTGTGACAGCCAAAACATTATATATTTTCTCTTCTGTTCAATATGTCCAAATAGTGGATATATTGGTGAATCTGGAAATAGCTTTAGATTCCGTTTCAATAATCATAAACTTAGCATACGCCAGAACAACCAATATTCCCCCATAACCCAACACTTCAATCAACCAGGACACACATTAGAAAACTGCAAATGTTTACTAATAGACTCCGATTTTAGTTCTACACACTCACGCAGAAAGAAAGGAAAATACTATATTTTAAAATTAAATACACACAGGCTAGGGTTAAATAGGGACTTAGGTGTTTTGAATCTTTATAGATATTTCAATAGTTAAACATTTTTTAGATACACTTTAAAAAAACTTTCTTTAAAACAACATTTATAAGTATTATAAAAGATAGGTTTACGTTTACAAATATTTAAAATATCTGTCTCTTTCTGCGTCACGTGATGTAAACAATCACTGCACGAACGCTCTCGCGAAATACGATTCTAATTTAAAATTTAAAATCATTTGTTTCTGATGAAAGGGCGAGGACGGTTTGAAATATCAAATATAATAATAGAAATAAATAAATACTGTCAGAAAAATATACTTTTAAACTTACAACTTTTTAGTAGTTTTTCCTATATATATATATATATATATATATATATATATATATATATATATATAAACGCATTTGTATGTACATATGTGGATGTATGGGATGGGCATGTGTGTATGTGGACATAACTGAGTATACGTGAATGTGTTAATATGTGGGGTTACATATACATACGTATCCATGAGATTGGGAGTGGGCGTGTAATGACTTGGTGGTCAACATCCAAGAAGGATGACCCCTTCGCGACTTGTCTAAAGACCCCCAACTGAGATGACCTTCGTCTGTTTTACATATTTTTCTCTTCATTTTAAAGAAATACTTATTCCAGTAAACATTTTTGTACCGAATCGATTGAATATCATGTGGTCTGATGAAATGAGTCAATTTAGCTCATTGAAATGAATTATAATTTATAACCAATTTAAATGACGTGTTCAGTTTTTCTTTATAAACATCATATTACTCTGGATAAGATAAATTGACCTCTCTATATAGATATAGTACTTAATATTTCATATTAACGTGATCTTGTTGGATTATCCTCGCCGTTTACGGAAAGGTATATATATATATATATATAATAAATGAATTCAACATTGAATTCTTATGAGTTCATCTCTGTCAGAATTTACCTGGATAGTATACCAAGAGTTCTACGTTATATATATATATATATATATATATATATATATATATATATATATATATAAGCTGCCGATACGCTAACGACCATCACCGAGTACATATACCGCCCTCGATATATCTATATATATATATATATATATATATATATATACACTACCGATATGCTAACGACCATCACGGAGTACATATACCAGGCCCTCGATAAGTCCGTTGAATCTTAAAGTTGATATCTCCAAAGCATTTGATAGGTTTTGACACGCTGGCCTTCAGCGCAAGCTACAGGGTTGTGATATCACTGAACACTTGCTTGATTTGATCCAACATTTTCTATCAAACAGCATAATGAAAATCGACTTGAACGGGCATGCCTACACATCCCACCACACCAGCGCTGGTGTCTCCCAAAGCAGTATCCTAGACGTGAGGCTCCTTCTATTCTTCATAAACGACCACCATGATATGATCAAATCCCAAGTAGGCATCTACGCTGATGACTACCATTTACTCCAGTCTTAGTGACAAATCTGGTGAGGAGCCAAAGATAAGCTAGCTGCTGTTCTGGAGAAGGACCTCCACTCTCTGGTAGACTGGGGTGAGAAATCACATGTAAATTTTAATGCTTCTAAAACGAAGCTGCTATCTGTCAAACACCACAGGCAATCCCTCCTACCCCCATTAACATGGACCAAGCGAGTATCCTTGAAAGCAATACACCGCACCTCCTCGGTCTCGCTCTCTCATCCGGCCTCAAATGGAACCATTACATTGAATCAATGGCTAAATCGACATGCAGGGTTCTCGACATTCTTACATCTTGAAACACACCAATTAAACTGTACAATATGAAACCATAGTATACAAATTAGAATGGTTGTTTTATTAGTCATCATAATATCGCCAAAATATTGCTCGGACGTAGTAGTAGACATATCACGTGGTATTTTAGGCTCAATTAAAAATAAATAAAATAATATAATTTTGGGGCCGGTTTCCTCGGAAAAAAAATGTAAAAATGTAACGAAGTCCTGCCCCAAAAGAGAGAATCACTAATAACATCAAGTTCACGCCATGTTAGCTGCTAATAATCAAGACTCCATTAACGACCACACGCAAAAGTAACGCTCATTGCAGCGCTGACCAAACTACAAAGAGATCGTCTCAGATTACTTCACCACCGTCCACAGTAAGAACAAAATTCTACCTATCTTCTTTTATCTACGTTACTACTACACACGCATAGACATACTGACTTTTTCACACAAACACACACTCAACCATATTTCACTGTTCGTACATATGTATGCAATAGAGTTTATATTGATTCCAAGAACTTTACTAACAAAAAAAGGACATTATTCATTTAATAAAATCAACCAATTTCTTTTATTCTTGTTTTTATATAAAATGTTATTTGTTAATGCTATGTTGTCTGTCCTGATTGAATTTTATTTTCTCCATAAAAGTCGTGGGATTATTTTAAACAACCGAATTATGAATAGTCTTGTAAGAATCTGAAACGTGATCGGTCCCGACCTGTCAGCTCTACTCTAGCCACTTTCTCACCGGCGGAATGTGTCTATTCTAGAAATATTTTCTAGAAATATTTTCTAGAAATATTTTCTAGAAATATTTTCTAGGCTCCGACGAGCTTAGCTCACTGATGCCCTTTCCACAAGAATTTACTCGAGCAACCAGACTGGCAACGTAGTCGCACCCTTTTACAGTTAAATCAACTAAATACAACCGCCACTTCTACTACAAGAGTTTTCTTTTCTCGCACTTTCCGCCCGTGGAACTCCCTTCCGTATACTTACTTCTTTGACTGCTAAAATCTACAAGAATTTAAGTGCGATGTCAATTCCCATCGCTTCCCAACTTGACTCTAGTCCTTCCCTTGTCCTTCCCCATCACCTCGAGTATCTTGTTCTTTTCCTTTCTCACTCTACCATCTCAAATGTCTTCACACTCGTATTCCCATCCTTCTCTTGCCCTTTCTCGAACTCTAGGTAACTAACAGATGTTATTTTCATTCATTTAAAAACAAAAAATTCCATTTCGAATAATTTTCACGTCATAATGAACGCTAGTAATTTGTCAACCGTTATATTTGAAGCAGAAAAAAATGTGCAGTAATTTTTACCAGCATATTTTTCGGTTACATAGGTTACCATAACTCACACCCCTGAAGATGACCTCGAAAGAGGTTGAAAGTACTTGGGTACCTTGAGAAATGAGTGAAAATAACATGTTAACGTTACAACTCATTTCTGACATCTTTTGATTGTAATACGCAAACGATTATTCATGAGTATGAACAGATTTTATTGAAAATAATCAAACATAATGTTTGCAATTTATTTAATCTGTCATATATACACACACACACACACACACACATATATATATATGTGTATATTCGTGTAAATATGTATATATATATATATATATATATATAAGAAGATACTGGCGTCAGCATCTGGTGGCGACAGTCTGTTTTATACTTGAACGCAACTTCAGGCCATACGGTTTGTTTTGACCCGGCTGTTTATGCATGTTACTTAATGGTGCATGATGGGTAGTCAGATCTATGGTATCATCCTATTGGCGACAACAGATTATTCAAGAGGCTGTTGATTAGGCAAAAGATTGTATCTAAATACGTTATTTTTTAGCTAATTCATATCATTTGTTAGTACATTTTTTATTCGTTATTTATTTCTTATTTTTTTGCGATTATTATTAGTAAATTTACATGTCTTTATGAGAACATTCATTGATTATTTACTACTAGCAGTATAGCCCGGCGTTGCTCGGGTGTAATGAAAGCTTTAAAACTAATCCATCGTCCTGGAGCTCAGACTCTTTAGACGTTGGCACGAAAGACTAAAAGCAATAATTGTTTCCAGTTAAAGCAAAACCGTAGACTGAAAGAAAAATGAATGGATGTCAGTGAAATTTTGATTCCCTGGTATCGATATCAAATAAGTTTTTTTCGTCGTAAACTGAATATTGAAGGCTAAATAAGTCTTCTGTGTAAATGGTAACATGGCTGAGACTAAGAACTATAATTATATCTACTTAGAGCCAAACCCGAACTAAAAACTAAAATAAAAGGGCTGAAAAAATACAGACATACAGGCAGATAAACAGACACACACACACAAACATCTTGCTTTTATACATATATCAATTTTCTGCGCTATTGTAAGAACTGCAATCTTGAAACTTTTGAATATCGTTTCTTATGTCTTTGTTTATGAGTGTATCAAATTTGATTAAAATCGGACCACTCCTTCTATAACCCGAGTTTTTCGATTATCGATTTTCAATATTTATCGGGTGTACCTCGACACAAAACTTAGCTAAGAACACTCGCAGACGCTTATAGTACAACTGTGTAAATTTTCAAGAAAATCGGTTATTATAATTTATATATATACATATATATATATATATACGCTCTCACGCCCTGATTGAGCACTCTGGAAGAATGATGTATTTTGAAAATCAGTAGCTACTCTAGCGAATAGGCATCGTTCATTCAGCAACGAATTAGAACAGTTTCAGCTATTGGGCGTGTATAATGATAATATACGCGCTAAAAGGTCTACCTTCTTCTACCGAGAGCCCATAACTCAGAGGTAGAATCGCCGACTGACGCCAATTCGGTCGGGTTTCAATCTTGGATTAAAAGCAATCGGTGTCTAACCGTACTGATGAACTGTGATACAGCGAAACAGATCTGTCTACGGATGACTATATATATATATATATTTATGTATGTGTGTGTGTGTGTGTACATATACACATATGCATTCTAGGAAATACATTAAATCCCACAAATATTTAGTTTATTTGTTTGAACATTAATTGTAATGGATATTCATATTTTAGTAGATGTTGTTTCTCATTATTATTATTATTATTATTATTATTATTATTATTATTTAGCAGAATATTTATTTACATCTACTAGCCTGAATACTCTTGTTAAAAAAGTATGCGCCCTCCGGCAGGATTCGAAACTGCGTCACTTAGAAGAAACCGTCATTACGTGCCTTGACCTCTCAGCTACGTTGGGCCACATGATCAAACATAACCCGAATAATGCTTTTTCCCATTCTCAATAATACATGCTTGCTCTATTTAGTATCCTGTTATGACCGAAGGGCCATAGATAAATAACACGGACTCCTATATAAGGTTGAATAGTATATTCTCGGGAAACGTAGGACAAAGGTAAACGTGGACTGGAGATTACTTTCTCTCGCAGGCGTCCTGACTCACTTATTCACTCACTTTGTAGTTACTACTCAGTGACTATATTTAGTTGTCCCTCCCACTAAGGGCAACATGTGACACATGGTCAGTTTATGAGTGGGAATTTCCGGGCTATATGGCCCGGCCAAAAAATACCTGTCTATTTTTGCCCAGTCGTGCTTCCACCCTTCGGCGGAACCACGACTGGGTTATTGCTCTCTGATCGGAAGCAGAGATCGCCGTCTACCCGAAGGCAGAGGGCTGACAGTGTCAATAGTAGCAGAGCCAAGTCTACGACATTATTTAGCTGTCCCTCCCAGTAAGGGCAACATGTGACACATGGTCAGTTTATAACTGGTATTTCCGGGCTATATGGCCCGGCCAAAAAATGTCTGTCTATTTTTGCCCAGTCGTGGTTCTACCCTTCGGCGGAATCACGACTGGGTTAGTGCTCTCTGCTCGGAAGCAGAGAGCGCCCTCTACCCGAAGACAGAGGGCTGACAGTGTCTATAGTAGCAGAGGCAAGTCTACTACTCAGTGACTGTATTTACTAGCCTTCCCACGCAAGGCTGGATGTGACACATGGTCATTTTATTGTGGGTATTCCCGGCCATATAGCCGGGCCAAAAAATGTGTCTATTTTTGCCCAGTCGTGGTTCTACCCTTCGGCGGAACCACGACTGGGTTAGTGCTCTCTGCTCGGAAGCAGAGAGCGCCCTCTACCCGAAGTCGGAGAGCTGACAGTGTCAATAATAGCAGAGGCAAGTCTACTACTCAATGACTCCCACTCAGAGTTAGTAGCCATATTATAAAGGTGTGCACGCGTCCATTTGTAGGTAGGTCCCCACAATACTAACGTAAACAAGGACATCTTTTTAGAAAATTGATTAAATCCTACATATTTGTAATTTATTTATGTGAACGTTATTTTTAATGGCGAATTTTTAATGGAGTAGTTACTCTGTTCTTATTAAACAATATATTATTTATTTACATCTACCGGCCTGAATATTTCAGAAATCTTTATAGGAAAAAAAAAAGGATGAAAGGCACTTATATTTCTAACAAGATTTCTCGAATATTCAGGCCGGTAGATGTAAATAAATAATATATTGTTTAATAAGAAGAACAGAGTAACTACGCAAATATGAATATCCTTTAATAATAACGTTTAAACACATAAATTATATATATATATATATATATATGGGGGTGGGTAGATGTAAATAATTATATCTACCGGCCTCAATGTTTGAGAAATCTTTATAAAAAAAAAATGACCTAAGGCACATATTTTTTAACAAAATTTCTCGAATATTCAGGCCGGTGGATATAAATAAATAAATTTACTCTTAAATAATAATAACAGAGCATCTTTTCAAATATGAATAACCATTAAAAATAACGTTTGTCACATGAATTATATATATATATATATATATATATATATATATATATATATATATATGTGTGTGTGTGTGTGTGTGTGTGTGTGTGTGTGTGTGTGTAAAATATACTCGGTTATGATCTGAGATTAAGGACAGGATGGTTAAATAAAAAGAAGACAAGAGGAAAACTGTATTTTTTTTATTAATATTAAACAGTATATTTATTTATTTAAATCTATCGGCTTGAATATTTGAGAAATCTTTATAGAAAAAAAGACGGAAGGCACATATTTTCTAATAAGTTTTCTCGAATATTCAAGGCGATAGATATAAATAAATCTACTGTTTAATAAGAAAAACAGAGTATCAACGCAAATATGAATAACCATTAAAAATAACGCTTAAACACATAAATTTTATATATATATGATGTGTGTGTGTGTGTGTGTGTGTGTGTGTGTGTGTGTGTGTGTGTGTGTGTGTTGGCAACAATACCTCTTTTATACAAGTTTCATTAAAAACAACTGACAAGG
>JBBBDQ010000205.1:3157500-3167500 GCA_037127315.1 Ascarosepion bandense
TTTTTTTAATATTTCTACTATTTTTACTTTGCTGAACTTTTTTGAGGCATGCATATCTTGAAAATAGCACATGAAATCTTGACATTATAACAGGGACTCAAACAGTGGCAACTTCTCATAGATGTAGAACCAAGAGAAACCAACACATTTGGAGATGTTTTTGTTTTTATAATTACTATTAACAGTATAGCCCGGCGTTGCTCGGGTGTAATGAAAGCTTTAAAACTAATCCATCGTCCTGGAGCTCAGACTCTTTGGACGTTGGCACGAAAGACTAAAAAGCAATAATTGTTTCCAATTAAAGCAAAACCGTAGATTGAAAGAAAAATGGATGGATGTAAGTCAAATTTTGATTTCCTGGTATCGATATCAAATAAGTTTTTTTTCGTCGTAAACTGAATTTTAAAGGCTAAATAAGTCCTCTTAGTAAATGGTATCATAGCTGAGACTAAGAACTACAATTATACCTACTTAGAGCCAAACCTGAAGTAAAAACTAAAATAAAAGGGCTGAAAAAATACAGACATACAGGCAGATAAACAGACACACACACACAAACATCTTGCTTTTTATATACATATATTATCGATTTTCTGCACTATTGTAAGAACTGCAACCTTGAAACTTCTGAATATCGTTTCTGATTTCTTTGCCTATGAGTGTATCAAATTTGATTAAAATCGGACCACTTCTTCTATAACCCGATTTTTTCGATTATCGATTTTCGATATTTATCGGGGGTACCTCGACACAAAACTTAGCTAAGAACACTCGCAGACGCTTATAATACAACATTGTAATTTTTTAATAAAATCGGTTCAGCCGTTTCGGAATCTATATGTAACGGACTCACACACACACAGACAAAGTTCCATTTATAAATAAGTTTAGATTAGGTCAGTGCAAAAAATTTTACCTGTTTGTAAAAGGGGCATTTTAAATCATTGTAATTTATTTTATGCATATTGTCATTAATTAAACATATCACCATGATTAATTTATAACTTTTTCTTTCAGATTAGTAAAGCATCATTCGTATTTTTCTGCAATATTCTCACCCATGCTCCTTCCATCTAAAGAACACATCAGGCTTGTTCTACTCTTTGAGTTTCACGACACCTACAGACACCATTTTTGGGTAGGCTTGTCACAGGTGATGAGAAGTGGATTCTCTACCATAACGTTAAACGTCGGCGAAATTGGATAAATCGATGAGAAAGACCAGTTCAACCACCCAGAGCAGGACTCCATCCCAAAAAGATCATGTTGACCGTATGGTAGGATATTGAAGGGAACTTTTAGACAACAGTGAAACCATTACTGCTAGTCTCTATTGTGATCAACTTTGAAAACTCTTTTTGATCCAAAAATACACTTCTTTAGTCAACAGACAGGGACTGTTGACTAAAGAAGTGTATTTCCTCATATACTTAAGTTCTGTGAAAAATACCAAGAAACAATAGACCATCTAATCTCAGGACGTTCTGTACTTGCCCCAAATGAATATAAAAATCGTAGCGATAGCGTGGGGCAATATTTATATTGGACAATGTGCAAACACTATGGAAAATCTGTAAACAAACAGTGGTATGAACATCAGCCAGCACCGGTTACAGAAACAGAAGATGTCACCATTCTATGGAATTACACCATCTATACCGACAGAAAAATTGAAGCAAATAGGCCGGACATTATTGTTAAAAACCAGAAAAAAAATTGCCTATTAATTGATATGGCTTGTCCAGCGGATTGTAACATAGCAACCAAGGAATTAGAAAAACTGTCAAAATATAAAGACCTGGAAATTGAAATAGGAAAAAATGTGGAAATTGAAAACAAAATCGTGACAGTGATAGTATGTGCACTTGGAATGATAAAAAAAATGGAACAAAACAACACATTGAAAGAATCCCTGGAAACCCCAGTTTAAGAGATATAAAAAAAAATTGTCTTGTTAAGTACAGCCCACACATTAAGGAGAACTTTATCTATGTATATGGCCGGATATCTGACTTATCATAATCGAACAATGAAGGTTATATTGAATGGAAACGATTCTATATCATAACATTTCATAGTTTTATATGATATGCTATTATCTTCTAGGCCACAAAATCCGTGCTTCTATATAATATATTCTGGGCCACATTATTAAATATATACTGGGACGGCTATCCCATAATTCCTAGCGATCCGAGAACACTTAACCCAGTCTATTGAGCAGAATGGACGCCATCTGACTGATGACATCTTTAAATATTGTAAAACATAAAATTTAAATGTTGTAATTGATGCTGTTCAAAGAATTACTTGTATATATGGGCTTACGGCCTATCACGTTGAATACACCGGTTCTCGCTCGATCACCGAAGTTAAGCAAAGTTGAGCTTGGTCAGTACTTAGATGGGTGACCACTTGGGGATACCAGGTGCTGTAAAAGCTTAGTGACGGATGTGTGTTGTGGTGCAGTGGATATCGGCTCGGAAAGAGAAATCGGTGATCCGAGTTCGAATTCCAGTTGAATACCCTGTATTTACTTAAGCACTGGTACCCTTTGAAAAGGTATTATCCATCCCTTCCCTCCAGTTATGGGTTAAATAACAAGGATAGGACTTCGGCACCCCGGCCTTAGAAATGAATCTTGATACTCGAAAAGAAAAATGTATTGCTAGACACAAAACTTATATAAAAAAAAACAACAATAAATTGTTGAAAGAAAAAGGTATTGCCAGCAATAAAATAAATAAAGTTTAGTTGGCAATAAATGACCCGCCGAGGTTGATTTGCCATAAAAAAAACAAAACAACCAAATAATTGTATATCTGCATTACTTTTGTTTTATTTGTTATTCCAAATAAGCAAGTTGCTCTGTCCCACCCTGTACTATTTTGGTATAACCAGAATAAAAGATTCATGTGGGCTATAGCAGCTGAACAAGCTGCAGTGAACCAAGGATTGGATAGCGGATATCCGTGCTGACACAAAAGTTTCACCACTATTTTCATACAAGAAGAAACGGGGAGATTGAAAATTTCTTCGGTTTCGTAAGAAAAATTACGAAGGGAGTCTCAATCAGTGAGTTGGTAACAAAAAGATATTCAGTTTTCTTGCCTAATAGACGAGCGGATATTGGAGGCCATCTACATTAAATCCAGATAATCCACACTTAATAAAATCATGTTTAAATCCGGACATAACACGTTAAATTGCATTTGAATACATGGTTCTGTTGTCATTTCGCGCTATCACGCGGTGTGACGTCATAGAACCGCATTGCAAATTTGCGAACTGCGTTTGTTATTTTTGGTAACTATTGCCGTTGCCTAGCGGAGTTTTATGTCAACACAAAATAAAATCGTCGGTGATGGTGGATGTTATTGTGTTATCGTCTTAATAACCTCTCTGAAGATGGCTCATGTGAGCCGAAAGCTCAGAACCAAACTAATAAAAAATTCTCCAAATGTTGGAGAATTTTTGTCTTTATATTCAACTGAAATTAAAGCCAAAATACGAAATTTAGAATGGCTCATGATTAAACATAATATACATTCATTGTCTCTTATATTTAACAGTATATGTTTAGAAAATTATTTGCTGCCTCGATACACTAAATTTAAGTTCCATGATGCCGCAGCATTAAATGATCCTAACACCAAGAAATTTCAATGGAACCTCATTGAAATTAAAGCCAAAATACGACGTTTAGAACGGCTCATGATTAAACACAACATTCATTGTCTCTTATATTTAACAGTATATGTTTAGATATTATTATATAGCGGTATATGCGTGAACGTCGAAAACTCTCGATAACCAGAGCGTGGTAGTTGATCTCTGCTCTGATCCTCCGTGGGAGGAAACTGGCTGCTCCCATTCAATGCCTTAAAATCAAATCTTCCACCAGAACCTTCATCAGTAGTTATGAACGGATCTTCCCTCAGGGGGTCCCTGCGCCTTGAGCGTCTGTTTAGACTTAAACTCAACCAAGAGTTCAACCGAAATTTGTGTATACGATCCATTAAAGAAATATTCCGTGGAGTGTTTCAGCGAACATGACGGCATGACATGACTGATCGTGTAATGAGTTTCACGTTGCATTCCCAGAACCCGTGTTTTGCGTTTTTCGAAATTTTTCGTGAATCTAATTTCGCCGTTAGACATTTGAACTATATATATCTACAACACACTTGTATATCGTTATAATTAGGCCTCAGTGTGGGGGGCGGTGTGTAAGTAAAACCGTTGAAAGGAAGGCTCCGAAATGGTGCACATCTTTTCTTGATGACCCCAATTTAAATATAAATTCGAAAGAAATCCATAAAAAGAAATTCATTGTAGTAATATGCCGTAGAGAAAGTCGGTAAAAATATCATTGACATGAGGAGCATTACACGTTCAGCTCGCTTCAGGTGAGTTTCAATTACATTCAATGAAGTCATATGCCATAGAGAGGCTCAGTGGAAATGTCATTGACATGAGGAGCATTACACGTTCAGCTCGCTTCAGGTGAGTTTCAATTACTTTCCAGTAATTTCCTTCTTTTTCTTTTAAGTGGAATATTGCTGCCATATATGGGCGGGAGAAGTCCAGCCTTCACTTTCCAGAGTCCAAAAGTGATTAATTGTCTGCTCTCCAGCCTCTTTATCAAAGACGAGACGTCGGAGCATCTCGCAGGTTTATCACTATTTCCATCGAGAGTGTTCAAATGAACTGCACACCTTAGCTGCACCTGTCCTGTGTCAAGCCAGAATTTTTTTTCTTGTCAGAATTTATTTTGCGCAGTTATAATTCTACCATTCATCTAAGCATTGAATACTGTTGCAATATCTGTTTAGGTGCTCCTGCTATTCATCACGAGATTCTCGACAAAATCCAAAAATGGATTTGCAATATAATCGATTCTGACTTGGCAGCCTGCCTTCATTCACTTTCTCACCGGCGTGATGTGCCTTCCCTCTGTCTTTTCTACAAGTATTTTCATGTTAACTGCTCTGACGAGCTTTTTTTCATGGCAAACCGACCATATGTATTCACTCGTGCTACTAGATTGGCATCTAGGTCCCACTTTTTTTTACCATCAATATAATTAATTGTAACTGCTTTTTTTTCAAACAGTTTCTTTTCTTGAACTTCCTGTTTGTGGAACTCTCTTCCATTTGCTTGCTTCCCTAACAGCTACAATCTCCAAAAGTTTAAATGTAACATCAATTGCCATCTTTTATCTACTTGATTCCCATTCATCTTTTATCTTTTCTTCGATATCTCCTGGAACTTTTTTATTCCCTCACTCTAGTCCCTACGCACAAGGGGCATTTCTGCCTTGCTCGGGGTTAAATCATTATAAAAAATAAATCCTAACCTCCACGGCTAAGATACGCTATACCAACCTTACCCCTTCGTATTCCTCTGTTGAGATTCAAGTTCCACTTCCTCACACACAAAAAAATAAATATCGCGTGATCAGAGTTGCTACAAGGTCAGAATTGTCAAGAGGTCAAAGTTATCAAGATTTAAGAGTTGCAAACACGAGTCCGGAGAAGAACTGAGTCCGTCAGATTTACTAAGGAAACGTGTGGGGAAATCTGTTTGAGTAAGAGATTGTGTAATTAAGTACTTTAACGGCTTCTGCTGCGATAAACTTAGCTCACTGGTGACCCCTATATATGAATTCACTCGAACCACAAGATTAGAAACTAGATCCCACGTTTTACTGTGAAACCAACAAAATTTAAATGCAAATTCTACTCCATCAGCTTCCTTTCTCGAAATTCCAGCCTGTGGAATTCCCTTCCGTTTACTTGCTTCCCCGACAGCTACACTCTCCAAGAATTTAAATGTAAAGTCAATAGTCATCTACTATCTCACTAACCTGCATCCTCTCTCTCAAGTTCCTTTCTCCGTCCACTCCACTCTCATCAGTATTCTCATCCTTCTATTACCCACTTCCTGACACTCCCTATAACCTGTCACTTTTTCTCATAACT
This sequence comes from Ascarosepion bandense, assembly GCA_037127315.1. NCBI lineage: Eukaryota > Metazoa > Mollusca > Cephalopoda > Sepiida > Sepiidae > Ascarosepion > Ascarosepion bandense. The sequence continues at coordinate 3,163,485 of JBBBDQ010000205.1, forward strand.
TTTCTCTTATGTAACCCCCTGCACAACAGTAGCAATAAAATGCCTTGCTTCTATACTATTATAATGTGGTTATAAAGTGGGGGTTTCCATATTACATTTCAATCAATGTATAAACTGATCCCCCACTTTATGACCATATTCATCCTTCTCTCATGCTCTTTTCTCCGTACACTCCACTCTCATCAGTATAATTATCCTTCTCTTAGCCCCATTTCTGACACCCCCTATAACCTGTAACTCTTTCTCATAACTTTCCTATGTAACCCCCTGCAAAACAGTGGCATATAAAATGCCTTGCTTGGGACGATATGATTATAAAAAAAAATTATTTACTATTATAATGTGGTTATAAAGTGGGTTTTCAATGCTACATTACAATCAATGTATCAACTGATCCCCCACTTTATTACCACACTCATTCTTCTCTCATACTCCTTTCTCCGTACACTCCATTCTCATCAGTATTCTCATCCTTCTCTTAGCCCCGTTTTTGACACCCCCTATAAGCCATCAGTCTTTCTCATAACTTTCTTCCTATGTAACCCCCTGCAAAACAGTGGCAGTAAAATGCCTTGCTTGGGGGGATATGATTATAAAAAAAAATTCTATACTATTATAATGTGGATATAAAGTGGGTGATCAATTCTACATTACAATCAATACATAAGCTGATCCCTTACTTTATGGTCACAAGCATCCTTCTTTTGAAGCACTTCCTGACACCCCTTATAACCTGTCACTCTTTCTCATAACTTTCCTCCTATGTAAACCCTTGTAAAACAGTGGCAATAAAATGCCTTGCTTGAGGCGATATGATTATAAAAAAAATTCTATACTATTATAATGTGGTTATAAAGTGGGTGATCAGTTCTACATTACAATCAATATATAAACTGATCCCTTATTTATGGACACAATCATCTTTCTCTCAAGCACTTTCTGACACCCCCTATAACCTGTCACTCTTTCTCATAACTTTCCTATGTAAACCCTTGTAAAACAGTAGCAATAAAATGCCTTGCTTAGGTCGATATGATTATAAAAAAAATTCTATACTGTTATAATGTGGATATAAAGTGGGTGATCAATTCTACATTACAATCAATATATAAACTGATCCCTTATTTATGGACACAATCATCTTTCTCTCAACTCCTTCCTGACAACTCATATAACCTGTCACTCTTTCTCATAACTTTCCTATGTAAATCCTTGTAAAACAGTGGCAATAAAATGCCTTGCTTAGGGCGATATGATTATAAAAAAAATTCTATACTGTTATAATGTGGATATAAAGTGGGTGATCAGTTCTACATTACAATCAATATATAAACTGATCCCTTAATTTATGGACACAATCATCTTTCTCTCAACCCCTTCCTGACACCTCATATAACCAGTCACTCTTTCTCATAACTTTCCTATGTAAACCCTTGTAAAACAGTGGCAATGCCTTGCTTGGGGCGATATGATTATTTAAAAAAATCCAAATCTCTATGCCGACAAGATCAGCAGCATTAGAGATGAATGACACGATGAACACTGGAATCATCAAACACAAATATGTTGGTAGACGAATATCGAGAAAGGACCTTACCTATATTGTCAGATATTCTATCAAGCAAGTGACAATTCCGAGAAGAAGGGTAAAAATAAAGAAAGAAATAACTAAGCAAATTTAACAGTGAACATCGGAAGGATAATCTGGAGACAGTCGAAAATTCTCTTCACATTGGGAGATTTTTACGAGCATAGACACTGGAATTTTGTTGAACAGCATATCAACACCTCTATGGGTTATTTAATGCCAAAAAGGTGGGGTTTTAAGGTATTTTTAAATGTTCGGTTATATTGAGAAGGTTGATTTTGTCAGATTTTAATGAAAATGTTTTGTTTTTATTATTTTCAGTTTAGAAAACTTAAAATGTCTTCCATTTTTGTATTAAAATTTTTTTTGCTGAGAATAATTTTTTTTTTCGTTCAAAAATGTTCTATGGTAATAATCTTTTCTTCAAAAATGTATTGTTGGTATAAAAATAAACTTTTATAGAAAAATATACATCTTTGAAAGAAAAATAATTTACCTTCAAAAATGTATATTTTTCTATAAAAGTCTGTTTTTATGTATATATTTCTATAAAAGTGTATTTTTATACATTCATAGTGTTTTGACCCCAGATTGTGGGTTAGCTATTTGCCCATAGCTGGGACCCTAACAGGTGCTACAACTCCGAGTCAGGGTGGACCTGAGAACAACAGCAATTAAGAGGTGGTTCCAAGCTCCTCACAACCTCCCTATCAGGAGCCTTGCCGGATGCAGTTTACTGTCATGCCAAGGACCCATAGACACTGAGGCCATGCATATCGACACTAGGCCCCCATGTTGAGTGCGAGATGATGAATGGAGGTATAATGTAACCATCACTAGTGATCACTTCAAACACCTTCGTAATCAGCATTAGACTCATTCAGCTCTTTTTGAATCGTCTTTGCTTGTGTTTTTCTCGATATTTGGTAGACTAATTTGCATTTTTCAGCTGTTTTTTTCGTATTAGTTCCTCTTCACTATCGTCAGATTGACACCCAAACACTTTGAAATTTTGGTATTGAAGCTTCCATTCATATTACGTAGAATCCTAGTTTCAATATGGACCTCTGAGACGATCAGCAGTGACTATCATTCTTTTACTCTTAGACTTTAAAATGTTAGCTTAAGACTCAGTCAGTTAATTGCCATACATGATACACGCTTAGGCGATCATGTCTGTTTAGAATCATGACTGACTAAACAGAAGAATTTCCTGCAGCAGGTTACCATTTCTCTCTGCGTTAGAACGGTTGCTAACTAAGGCTGTTGAACATAATTTGGTAAATATATACATATCAAAATGAGATATCATTGCTATTTTTATTTTGGCGTCATTTAGATAACAATTTATTAATCCGGTATTAATCCGTCTATTCCCTCCAGTTATGGGTTAAATAACAGAACAGATTGGGTTCTGTAGCCTTGGTCGGCAACCAGTCTACCGCAGAAAGCAATGGCAACCTACTGCGGAATAATCTTCTGCCCAGTCAGTCATGTCTCTTTCGAGACATGATCGCCCAAGCGTGTATCACGTATGGCACTTAACTGACTGATTTAGTCATATCTCTGAGTATGCGCCTCTAAAAAAGGGGTTATATTCTGCGAGAACTCTGTTACATTCGCAAGTCTTTATAAAGTTCATTAACCTTAATTTTCACAATACACATGAACATTTTCAAAACCCTATTAAGGGCCATAATCGTTCAGTCCCAAGTTAAAAATCTATCGATGCTTAGTTCGAAAGTTCCAAATAGTTGTATGTTCTACATACTAAGTCTTCGAGTAAGTTTTCGTAGACCTGCCAGGTGTGCTTTTATTGTGTTCAGGTGATGGAAAATATGATGAAAGTTTTGTAATCTAATTTGTGGTGTCAAGCTGAAATCATAACCAGAGACGTGGTTTGGGGGAAGGGTTGACTGGAAGACGCGCGAAGAATCGAGATAGAGACGAGACTTTTAAGAGGCGCACTATTTCAATTAAACTTTACCTACATTGTAAATATAGGTCACTGTCTGTCTGTAGCCTTCTGCGCGCCATACCAATACCCAGGGACACATTGATCAAATAAAAGTGCACGAACACACAAACACACTCGCGTGCGCGCATTTATATATATATATATATATATATATATATATATATATATGTGTGTGTGTGTGTGTGTGTGTGTGTGTGTGTTTGTGTGGATATATTTTTTCATCTTATATTTCAGAACATTATATATATATATATATATAATACATTGAAATATGAGATGGAAATACGGTGTACAGATTAAGGTGGTGCATACGCTCTAGACATCCTTTTCTAGAATTTTTTTTATTTTAAAAGTTCTTTAGTAGATTTTACGATACTTTTTATTGCTTATTCTATAGATAGATAGATAGATAGATAGATAGATAGATAGATAGATAGATATGGACAGACT
>JBBBDQ010000205.1:3175000-3217500 GCA_037127315.1 Ascarosepion bandense
TGGAAAAATCAGAATTTTGTGTGTTGATAAAGCATTGCTTTCTGATGGAAAAATACTGTTCAAGCAAATCAATAGCTTCATAAGTGTTATTCGGACAATGCTCCGTCAGAATCAACGATTAAGAGGTGGTACGTTGACTTTAAACTCGGTCGTACGGATACAAATGATGCTGAACGCTCAGGTCGCCCAAAATCGACAGTTGTCCCGGAAAACACACACACACACACACACACACACAAAAAAAATACACAAATTCTTTTTGGTCGATCGTAAGTTGAAGTTGCGTGAGAGAGCCGAGAACATATCAGAAGGCAGTGTATTCACCATTTTGCATAAATATTTGTCATTGAGAAGCTATGTTCAAAGTGGGTGTCGCATTTGCTCGCAGTAGATCAAAAACAACATCGCGTCGACGATTCAGAGCGTTCTATGCAACTGTTTCAATGCAACAACGAAAATATGTGACAGTCGATAAAACATAGGTCCACCAAATCACTCCGAAGTTAAATCCGCAACCAGCTGAGTGGAGAGCAACAAGTGAAAGCCGTCAAAAGCGACCAAAGACGCAAGCATCACCAGGAAAGGTCTTGGTCTCCGTATTTTGGGATAAGAACCATCAATAGCGAATATTATATAGCATTCACTGGTGCTTTTGAAGGAAGATATCCTCAAAAAACGGCCATAAATGAAGAAGAAAAAGTGATCTTTCATCAAGGCAACGATGGCAAAACTACATGAATTGCACTTCGAATTGCATCCGCATCCGCATTCTCCAGATCTGACCCCAGCGACGACGACTGGTTGTTTGCAGATCTCAAAAGAATTCTCCAGGGAAAATAACTTGTCTCCAATGAAGAAGTGATATCGGCAACTGATGCGTATTTTGAGGCCAAAGACAAATTGTTCTATAAAAAAGGCATCGAATTGTTAGATAAGTGTTCGAATCAATGTATCATCCAAGAAGGAGACTATGTTGGCGAATAAAGTCTATTTTTGCCTAAAAGTTTTTGTTTTATTAGTTAGGCGCGGGATTTTTTGAGTGATGTGTTAATAACTGTTTTTTCTTTTTAAAACGTACGAACAGGGACATTAGAGAGCGTGTGACTGGAATTTTCCTACAACCGAACATTTTCAGAATTAGGGAGGAGTTACTTAAACATCATACCACATTTTCATCTAGGTTTGTGTCATCCTAATCACACTTATAAATACTCATAAATACTTACTAGGATCATGGCTAAAATCTGGATGAAATTGGTGTAAGACCCTTAAATTACTCCTCCCTAATTTTGAAAAATTTCGGTTTAAAAGTTCCAATCGCATCAGTTATGGTAAATCGCCTAAAGTTACCGAAAGATTGGAACTTAGGTTGCGGAAATAACTCAATTTCCAAATTAAAAATATCCAAAAACTCTCTAATGTATTGAATACTATAAAATGCAACTCTGTACTGGTCTAATTTAATTATACCCCACTCTGGACTTCTATGCAAGCTACGCGGTTACGGTATTACCGGACGCTTGCTTGATCTGATCCAATCTTTTTTAACTAACCGCGAAGTGAAGGTCATTTTGAATGGGCATGCCTCTACATCCTACAGTACAAACGCTGGTGTCCCTCAGGGCTCTATCCTGAGCCCGACGCTCTTACTTATTTTCATAAATGACCTCCCAGACAAGATCAAGAGCCAAATAGGCATCTACGCAGATGACATCACAATTTACTCCCACATCAGTAAGAAACCCGGCGTGGCGGACAAACATAATCTCGCTGCTGACCTTGAGAGGGATCTACATTCTGTGGTGAATTGGGTAAAGAAGTGGCTTGTCAATTTTAATGTGTCTAAGACCAAGCTGTCAATCATCACAGGCAACCTCTCCTGCATCCCATAAACATGGACCAAGCGAAACTCCCTGAGAGCAATACACTGCGCCTCCTCGGCCTTACCCTCGCTTCCGATCTCAAGTGGAACCACTACATTGAGTTCATAGCTAAATCAAGGTTGGGTCACTGTGTCGGACCAGGATTTTTTTCCCGCCTGAACCCGTCCTGCAAATATACAAATCAACCATTCGTCTGTGCATGGAATACTGCTGCCATATATGGTCAGGTGCCCCCCGCTGTTCACCTCGGTGTCCTTGACAGGCTCCAAAGGAGAATCAGTAATATGATAGGTACCGACTTGGTGGCTCGACTCCAGCCACTTCCCAACCGACGAGATGTGGCCTCTCTTTGTCTGTTCTATAAATACTTTCATGGCATCTGCTCCAACGAACTTAAGTCACTGGTGCCTCTGCAACAGGTGTTTACTTGTACAACCAGATTGGCAACTGGGTCCCACCCACTCACAGTTAGATTAACCAAATACAGACGACAATTGTACTCCTGCAGCTTCTTCTCTGGCACTGCCTGCCTATTGAACTCGCTTCCATATTCTTGCTTTCATGACGGCTACAACCTCCAGGAATTTAGATGCAATGTCAATACTCATCTCTTAACCACTTCTCTAGTTCTTTCCACACCACCCTGTATATCCTTTCCTTTCTCTCCACCTTTGCAACTGTCATCAAAACCTGTATTCCATTCCCTCACTTGCTCCTTTCTAACTGCACATCAGTGGCGTTACCGCCTTGTTCGGGGTGATACGATTAAAAAAAAAACGAACTGATATATATATATATATAAACTTATCACTATACTCGTTTCCAAAAACCCTCCGCGTATATATTCGGAAGGAAAAAATGGTTGTAAAAAAAGAAAGAGAACATCATCCAAAGCAATTTGGACCGAGCGAGTACATAGCCCAAAGAAAAAACCCGAGACGAGTAATCAATAACAAAAAAGAGCTCAGTACTTAAGCAGAGCAGATTAAGTTAATTAACCTAGTGAGCCAACAAACCTACCATGGTTTCACCTAAAACGGATCTTCAATGAACGCTGAAGCCAGCGTTCCCTGAAGATCCGTTTAGGTGAAACCTTGGTAGGTTTTTTAGCTCTAATTTATATTTATTCTTATATATATATATATATATATATATATATATATATAGGAAAAACTGCTAAAAGGTAGTAAGTTTAAAAATGTATTTTTTGACAGTATTTGTTTATTTCTATTATTATATTTTATATTTCAGACCGTCATTGGTCCTTCATCAGAAACAAATGATTTTAAAATTTAAATTAGGAACGTATTTCGCGTGAGCGTTCGTGGAAAGATTGTTTACATCACGTGACGCAGAAAGCGACAGATTTTTAAAAAAAATATTTGTAAACGTAAACCTATATTTAATAATACTTATAAATTTTGTTTTAGAGAAATTTTTTTTAATTGTATGTAAAAAAAATGTTTAGCTATTGAAATATTTATGAAGATTCAAAACACCTAAGTCCCTATTTAACCCTAGCCTGTGTGTATTTAATTTTAAAATCCAGTATTTTTCTTTCTTTCTGCGTGTGTGTGTAGAATCGGAGTCTGTTAGTAAACATTTGTATATATATATATACAAATGAATAAGGAACGAAGAAAATATTTACAACGTTTAAAACATTAATTTCAAACAGTGCTCAATATAGAAGTGGGGCAATGAATATTTATTATAAATTATACTTTTGAGCATGTACAAACTACAATCTACTACAAAAGTGTACATTTTGTTTCGACATTGTAAGAACAATTTCTCTCAACAGGTAGTTAGTAATGATGGTAATAGACGCTATATTTTAAAAGAAAATTGATTAAAATTCACATCCATTTCTTGGCGATTTCTTATCGTGACTAGGATAGGAAGGATGACAAAACGAAAAGAGAAATAATAAAAATGGAGGAAAGAGAAGGACACATAAGAAAAGAAGGAATATAGGAAGTAAAGTGGTAATATATATATATATTAGCATGCGGTGTATATATTGAAGAATTCAAAGGTCTATTCTGTACATACAGTGGTAGGATTGCTCTCTAAGAGAGCTCTAAATATATATGTATATCAATACATATAGAGCAGATATGAGAAAAATTTAAGGCAGACACGTTATTTTATGGTAAATCGAAGGTGTAGGCATACTACAGGCGAACCATCATCAGCTTCCGTCTTTATTGTACACAAGATCTTACACGATTCGTTTAAAATCTTCTGTGCAATAAAGAGGGAAGCTGATGACGGTTCGCCTGAAATAGGCCAAACATCCGATATAGCATAAAATAACGTGTCTGCCTTAAGTTTTTCTTATATATATACTAGCAGTATAGCCCGGCGTTGCTCGGGTGTAATGAAAGCTTTGAAACTAATCCATGGTCTGGAGGTCAGACTCTTTGGACGTTGGCACGAAACACTAAAAAGCAAAAGTTGTTTCCAATTAAAGCGAAACCGTAGACTGAAAGAAAAATGAATGGATGTAGGTCAAATTTTGATTTCCTGGTATCGATATCAAACAAGTTTGTTTCGTAGTAGACTGAATTTTAAAGGCTAAATAAGTCCCCTGAGTAAATGGTATCATGGGGGCTGAAAAAAATACCGACATACAGGCAGATAAACAGACAGACACACAAACATCTTGCCATATATATATATATTATCGATTTTCTGCGCTATTGTAAGAACTGCCACCTTGAAACTTCTGAATAACGTTTTTTATCTCTTTGTCTATGAATGTATCAAATTTGATTAAACTCGGACCACTCCTTCTATGACCCGATTTTTTTTTATTATCGATTTTCGATTTTTTTCGAAGGTACCTCGACACAAATCCTATCTAAGAACACTCGCAGACGCTTATGGTACAACTGTGTAAATTTTCAAGAAAATCGGTTCAGCTGTTTCGGAGTCTATAGGTAACGAACACATAGACACACACAGAAAAAATTCCATTTATAAATAAGTTATATATATATATATATATATATATATATATATATATGTGTATATATATATATATATATATATATCCCATGCTCTTTATATTTAGCTGTCTTTATATCTATCTATCTATGTCACTTCATAACTGTGAGAATGATATGAACAGATTTTGGAACATATTTATAGACTGAGATAGATAAATACAAACAGTATGATAGATAGATAGATAGATAGATAGATAGATAGATAGATAGATAGATAGATAGATAGATATTATAAGACTCATATAAACAGATAGATTTATTGTTAATTGCTGTAAGGAAGTTTCTTGATTAATTGTTTCTTGTTTACCCACAACAGAATGTATGACTGGGTGCAGTAAGTGTCGGCTTTATCCAAATGTCTTGTGATGTTTCGCTTTTGGCTACACTTCTGGCCACTCACCAAATCAGCGACATTAAAATGAAAAGGAAACTATTGGCGTTAGTAATATTTTTCAGACTTTAAATTCCTTTTATCCTCAGTATTGAAGCATTTCCTCGTTTCGATGACGTCATCCGAGAAGCCATCTTCCATTCTCCTTCTACGTAGGAGATGATTTATTTATCATTTGTTAAAAACATTTAGACTCTCAGAAATTAAATGAACAAAATAGCAATTAGCCTAGCGTTTTGGTTTTTTGAACCCCATTTAATGAAGCCTCCTCGTAATCAATGATGCATATTTGTGTATTGTTGACCTTTTTCCAGATACGATTAGCTAAACACTTTTCAATAGTTTCCGCTACTTGTTTACAAAACTTTGTTTACCACTTTGGCATTATTTATTATCGATTCAAATAATATCCAATGGCTGTAGAGTGGTATACGCTACTGAATCAGCCCAAGAAACAAGGCTTATTTCATATGGCGATACCATGGTTCAAGCTTCTTAGCGATTTATTTCAAAATAACTCACAGACAGATCATCGACATTTGATCCCAAATAAAGGAGTTATTGATTTATAAATACAGAGGAGATGACCTTGAGGATAATATATGTTAATACTGTCAAGTTTGAAATGAATGAATTTAATTTTGATTATTTTTTTTTAACTTCGATAGATCTGTTAGTATGTCCTGTGTCTGTCTTGACTGTTGAATTTTATCAGACTATTTTGCTCTTTTCGGCATTTTATTTAATTAGCTGCGTCTGAAGACTGCAAAAACGGGATAGTCATTCGTAAAAACACCTTTAAAAACGAATAGAATTAATCTCGCATAATACAGTGCAGATGATTCATGAACATAACATGAATTGTTTTTATCTGTTTATATTTCCGAAATGAGGTATTTTAACTATTTACCTTGTTCGGACTGTTGCCTTCGTCGTCAACGCCATATTTATCTTAAATATCTGTCGATATTTCTCAGATGAGTTATTGAAGGTTTTTTTAATCGTGTGGCCCCAAGCAAGGCATTTTGCTGCCACTGTTGTGCAGGGGGTTATATAGGAGGAATTTTATGAGAAAGAGTGACAGTTTACAGGGGGTGACGGGAAGAGAGGAAGAGAATACTGATGAGAGTGGGGTGGACGGAGAAAAAAGCATGAGAGAGAGGATGTAGATGACTATTGACTTTACATCTAAATTCTTGGAGATTATAGCTGTCGGGAAAGCAAGTATGCGGAAGGGAATTCCACAGGCGGGAAGTGCGAGAAAAGAAACTAATGGAGTAGAATTTTCGTTTAGAATTTACCGGTTTCACAGTCTAAGTGTAGGATCTAGTTGCTAATCTTGTGGCTCGGGGAAATTCATATATAAAGGGTACCAGTGAGTTCCATTGTTCAGACTGTTGTCTTAATCCTTATTGCCATATTCCCGTTTAATATCTGTCCATGTTTCTAAAACGAGGTATTATAAATATTTACACTAGAAATATTTACACTAGACTTTTGTCCTCATCTTTGTTGCCATATTTATTTTTAATATCTGTTTATATTTCTGAGCTGGGATATTGTAACTATTTACATTTGTAAAAAATTGTTCGGTCTGTTGTCTTCATATTTCTGCAGTTGTACGCTTCAGCCTTCTTCTGGTAATTGAAATTTCGAGCCAAACACTTTATTCCGTCCACCGGGGTCTAGGAGGGAGTATAGTAGATGTTTCGCCAAAGAAAGAATTTAATGGTATTTGTCGATTGTTAATGTTGAACATATAATCTCCCAGAAAAATAAGAATTTATATTTAACATTGTTTTTAACATAGGATTGATTTGTGAGGTGATGAATTCATTCTAAAGATTAGATTAGACGGTTTGATTTTTTTGTAATAAATAAGGCATTTGTCAGGATTAATAACTGTTATATAATTATAAAGTATATATCAATATATGAATGACATTTTTATGGTCTGTTCGGCTTGTTTATAATTAGGAAGCATCTGGTTACAATAAACTAATTTAATGGAATTTTTTCAATTCAATCAAGGTGACGTAATTTAAACTTTTATTTAAGTTTTATAAGGATTTCAGTATACAATTTCCTTTTAAGATAGATACCATATTTAATGGTGGTTACTTCCTTTGTACTGTAATGGATTCCAGATGCATGAGTATTTCTTTGCAATGAATTATATATAAAAATCTTGAAATAATTATATATATATATATGTTTGTGTGTGTATATATATATATATATATATATATATATATATATGTGTGTATATATATATATATATATATATGTATATATATATATATATATATGTGTGTGTGTTTGTGTGTGAGAGAGAGAGAGAGAGAGAAATTGTATAATATCACTACAAAAGTAGCTATTCTATTTCAAAACTACTCGTGTCTTATCAAGTGATGGTGCTGATTTAAGTTGAAGCGTTTTAAAAGGTTGAAAACTAGCGATACCCCCCTCAATCAGGGAAATATTGTTACATAGTCTGTGGTGAATAATCAAAATACAAGTAATTTTTAATTTTAGGAACGTAAGAAAAGACTCTAAAAATAATTTATTGGGGCATCAATGTTAAGATTTGATTAAAATAGAAATCGGTATTACTTATTCACTTTTAGTTTCACTTTACAATGAAAATTAAAATTTATTTTTAAAAAATTGTATATATATTTATTATTAACTAATGTTAGAAACGGCATTAGATCTTGATTATTGTAAAGTTATTCAAATATGAAAAATGAAGGAAGAAAAAAGATACCGACAAACATTGTTTTTAGCGACGTGTCAATTTATCCGTTGAATTTTAAGCCAGGTTTGGAAAACGTCTGTAAACGCTACATATTGGATACTTGGAAGACCGAATTCGTAAGATGACAAGGGCCAGAGAAGGTTAAACTAAATCAAGACAAACACAGTCATATTCCAGTGCATAAACAAAAATATATATATATACTAGCAGTATAGCCCGGTGTTGCTCGGGTGTAATGAAAGCTTTAAAACTAATCCATGGTCCTCGAGCTCAGACAATTTGGACGTTGGCACGAAAGACTAAAAAGCAATAATTGTTTCCAGTTAAAGCGAAACTGTAGACTGAAAGAAAAATGAATGGATGTAAGTCAAATTTTGATTTCCTGGTATCGATATCAAATAAGTTTTTTCGTCGTAAACTGAATTTTGAAGGCTAAATAAGTCCTCTGAGTAAATGGTATCATGGCTGAGACAAAGAAGTACAATTATACTTACTTAGAGCCAAACCCGAAGCAATAACTAAAATAAAAGGGTTGAAAAAAATACAGACATACAGGCAGATAAACAGACACACACACACAAACATCTTGCCTTATATATATATATATATATTATCGATTTTCTGCACTATTGTAAGAACTGCAACCTTGAAACTTCTGAATATCATTTCTTATGTCTTTGTCTATGAGTGTATCAAATTTGATTAAAATCAGACCACTCCTTCTATAACCCGATTTTTCCGATTATCGATTTTCGATATTTATCGGGGTACCTCGAAACAAAACCTAGCTAAGAACACTCGCAGACGCTTATAGTACAACTGTGTAAATTTTCAAGAAAATCGGTTCAGCCGTGTCGGAGTCTATAGGTAACGGATACACACACACACAGACACACACACACACACACACACACAAACGAAGTTCCATTTATAAATAAGTTTAGATATACTCACGCAAATTCCCAAGCAAAAAAAAAAAAATTGTACGCGATTTAAAAATCCGCAATGAATTATATACAGAATAAAACAACATACATTGAATTAATTATAGACGACTGTAGGGATAAATAGGATGTGCATTGTGGTGCTGTGGATATCGACTCGGAACGACAAATCGGGGACCCGAGTTCAAATTCCAGTTGAATTATTTGCATTCACTTACGCACAAATACCCTTTACAAAGTTATTTAATCCAACTCTTCCCTCCAGTTATGGGTTAAATAATAAGACAGATTGGTTTCTATAGCCTTGGTTGGCAACCAGTCTACCGCAGAAAGCAATGGCAACCTACTGCGGGATAATCTTCTGCCCAGTCAGTCATGTCTCTTTCGAGACCTGATCCCCCAAGCGTGTTTCATGTATGGCACTTAACTGACTGACTGAATATAATAGTTGGAATCATGATTAAGGCTTCTACTGGTCATAAAGTGGGGGATCAGTTTATTACTTCATAACAATAGGAAACCGATCCCCCACTAATTACTGCATAATAATATAATAGATTTCTTTTCCCTTTACCTATGAGTCAAATAACAGGACAGATTGGGTTCTATAGCCTTGGTCGACAACCAGTCTACCGCAGAAAGCAATGGCAACCTACTGCGGGATAATATTTGGCCCAGTCAGTCATGTCTCTTTCGAGACCTGATCGCCCAAGCGTGTTTCACGTATGGCACTTAACTGACTGACTGAATATAATAGTTGGAATCATGATTAAGGCTTCTACTGGTCTTAAAGTGGGGGATCGATTTTCTATTGTTATGAAGTAATATACTGATCCCCCACTAATTACTACCTAATAATATAATATATCTCTTATACTTCTAGCTATGAGTCAAGTAACAGGACAGATTAGGTTCTATAGCCTTGGTCGGCAACCAGTCTACCGCAGAAAGCAATGGCAACCTACTGCGGGATAATATTCTGCCTCCCAGTCAGTCATGTCTCTTTCGAGACATGACCGCCCAAAGCGTGTATCATGTATGACACTTAACTGAGAATGAAAATAATCGTTGGAAACATAATTAAAACTTTTACTGGGCATAAAGTGGGGATCCATTTTTGTATTGGCATGAAGTAATAAACTGATCCCCCGCTAATTACTATTTCATAATATTATACATCTCTTCCCCCTCTAGTAATATGTCAAAAAATAAGACAGATTGGATTCTATAGCCTTGGCCGGCAACCAGTCTACCGCAGAAAGCAATGTCAACCTTCTGCGGAATAATCTTTTGTCCAGTCAGTCATGTCTCTTTCGAGACATGATTGCCCAAAGCGTGTATCACATATGACATTTAACTGGCCTAGGGATAAATACACACAGATGAATACAATAACACTTACACAGTAGCCTACGCTCGCATATGTAAGGTTCATACACAGAATATCTATATTTATATATATATAAATAAAAATAAACATACACACACACACACACACACACACACACACACACACACACACACACACATATATATATATATACTGTTAAATATAAGAGACAATGAATGTCTATTATGTTTAATCATGAGTCGTGCTAAACCCCGTATTTTGGCTTTAATTTCAGTTGAAAATAAAGACAAAACTTCTCCAACATTTGGATAATTTTTTATTAATTTGAGCCATCGTCGGAGAGGTTACAGTACGTTAACAAAAACATCAAAGACGATTTTATCTTGTGTTGACATAAAACTTTGCTAAGCAACGATAACAATTACCAAATTGGAAACGCAGTTCGTAAATTTGTAATGCGGTTCTATGACGTCACACCGCGTGAGTTCTCGAAATGTTAACAGAACCATATATTTAAATGCAATGTAATGTGTTATGACCAGATTTAAACGTAATTTTATTAAGTGTGTTTTGTTTTAATTTAATGTAGATGGCCTCCAATATCTGAAGGTTCTTTTTACTGTGTATATGAATGAGGACTAAAATCTTTTTGATATTTTTTACATAGGTAGATCCAATTTCATAAAAGATTATCTAAATCTTGTAGGCACCCAGTTATATTTACTCAAATATAAACGCAGTTAAAAAACAACAGAAGAAGAAACACAAATAGTTAAATAATGGCTAAAGAACAATAATTATTAAATATTAATTTGGTAAACTGTTCTATAGTAAAAACTTATCAAATATTAACCAGATGTTACATGCTAGATCAGATAAAATAAAATATTAACAAGATAATTTGCAATTTACATCACTGAAAAAAGTATATATATTATTTATAATATTACAACCCATATTGTAAATTAAAAAGTGAACTTGTTAATTAAAAGTAGGTTCATTTCTCTGGTTTAGCAGCTTAACCTTGTCCTTAAATTCGATGACTTCTAACGTCTCATCAAGACAAATATAACAAGGTACACGGAGGGAATTACAAGTTCGAGGCCTTGTAAGTACTTTCTATTTAACAGTTGTTGTTTTTTTTCTTTTAAACATCAAAAGCACTTGGATAATGAAGTACTGTATTTATAAGAACTATTATTGAAAGATAGAGCGTGCTTGTACCAGCGATTTTTGAACGGGTTTTTAGTAGTCCCGGTATAAAACTTTTTTTTAATATCAGAATTTTCAAGTGTAGCGATGTGAAAGATTAACCAGGGAACTAGTTAAGCAATTATAATGTTGACAATTTTTAGAATTCCTGTAATTGTACCCGCTGGTATTAGTTTTAATATATTTGTTATTATCTATCTCAGCATTGCAATGTATCGAGTTTTTTGTATTTCTATACTTGTTGAGCACTTTGTTATTGTGTTTTTCAATTAATATTTCAAGGTTATACATGCAACAACAGCTTAACTTAAAAGTGTTATTATTGAATATTTTACTAAGAGGATTAACTTTGGGAAAGTGTTTATTGATAAGTTTTAAGAATTTAAAATTCGTAGTCTCTAACATTAATTCATAATATATATACTTTTGAATAAAGTTTAAATTAAACTAATAGTCGATTATTAATACTGATCTTTATTTTAATCAAATATTAACATTAATGACTTAATAAATAATTTTTAGAGTCTGCTCTTATGTTCCTAAAATTATAAATTAATTGTATTTTGACTGTGCACCACAGACTATGTAGCAATGTCTCCCTGATTAAAGGGTTTTCTGTAGTTTTGAACCTTTTAAACGCTTCAACACGAGTAGTGTCGAAACAAAATAGTTACTTTTGTAGTGATATTATATTTGTGATATGAACTAAATTAAATAAATATGATTCGCTCTACTTTGTATTGAGCATTTTTTTAAAATATGGTTTTTGGTTTTTTAAAATATGTTTTTTGGGTTACGGAATTTTATTCCATCCATACCTACTCCATACTTATATATATATAATCGAAATGCATAATAATTTTTCTTAACCCAAGTACCATCGATCTCCTTCAAGTTCATCCTCAAGAGTGAATCACGTCAACAAGCGTAATGTAACTGCACCTTCCTTGATGAATTTCGATTTAACATCGAGATACTAATTAGAGAACTAGAAAGAATTAATAGAAAATATGTCTATGCTATTTAATGAAACATATATATATATATATATATATATATATATATATATATATATATATATATTCCATCTATTGTTATTCTATCATCTATAAATGTCTGTAAGTATGAAATTGACTTTAATTCTTGCCATTATAAAATTTTGTGCCTAAAATAATTTGTTTAAATATATATATATATATATATATATATATATTTACACATATATGTGTGTATGTTTGCGTGCGTGTGTGTGTGTGTGCGTGTGTGTGACTCGCGAGTAGCTGTCCAAATATTTGAGTAACTAGCAGCCCCGATGTAATACGAATTTCTGCCGTTGGCTTTTGTAAACTCTTGAGGTGCCTCTTGAGGGAATTACTTCAAAGGTGAGATATGGTTTTGGAAATTACATTTCATGATAAGTAATTATTGCTTGATAATCAAATATGATAATCAAATTCTTTGAATTATGCGGTAGCGTCTCGAATATGTGTGTGTGTGTGTGTGTGTGTGTGTGTGTGTGTGTGTGTGTGTGTGTGTGTGTGTGTGTGTGTTCAAGTTTCATTAAAAATGACCGACAATGCTTGTTATGGTTAAGTTGTCATATAATTTTAATGTGATCTTATATTGTTTTTCTTTTCAGAACATAAATTATATAAACGTTTTCCACTGGGACCTACCAAACTGTATCCGTAACATCCTTATTGATCATACAAATAACATCATCCACATGTAAAAGAAAGGCTAAAACAATGGAAGCATTATTAATAAAAAATACAAAAAGATAGCATTCGATAATATCAACTACGAACTCGGCCACAATGAGCTGACCGTGTTCGGAATATAAAACATACCTATGACTCTACATACATACACACAAACATTATATATTCAGTAAAAATCCATCCTTGATAGTATTGCGTTTAATCTGATAATTTAAGCGCCACGTTCGATCTTCACCGGTCATCCAGTGCTTATTAAATACTTACACATATATTCATTGTCCTTGCTAAAAAATTAGATTTTACAGTCAATCAATTAAAATTTGGGTGTGTGTTGTGGTGCAGTGAATATCGGAATGACAAATCGGGGAGCCGATTTCGAATTCCAGTTGAATTCTTTGCATTCACTTACGCACAAATACCCTTGGGAAAGGTATTAATCCGTCTCTTCCCTCCAGTTATGGGTTAAATAATAGGACAGATTGGGTTCTATAGCTTTGGTTGGGCTCATTCTACCGCAGAAAGCAATGGCAATCAACTGCGGAATAATCTTTTGCCCAGTCAGTCTTCCGAGACATGATCGCCCAAGCGTGTATCACGTATGGCACTTAACTGACTGAATTAAAATCCAAAATGTGATGATAATTCGTTGGTCTTGGTCACCATCAGGACGCGGAATCTTTTGAATATGCGTCTATGGATGTAATTGACAATGATGCTGACTGGACGCAAGCTTTCGCGAGGGAAAGTGGTTCGAACGACCGAACGGGCGGGAAGAAAAATGAGAAAAGCAATACGAACGAAAGGCCCCTACCCACAAACTCACTCAGACGCACACGCACAATCACGAAAAGTTGGACTTTATTTTTAGGATGTCGCACACACAGACACACTGACACGGATTGCTGACGGATTCTGGTCGGGTATATTTTGACACTAAACACTCATCGCCCCATCGATCACACATTAAAATGAGACGAACACACACACACACACATACAAGAAATTTACAAAACGTAAACATGACTGTTAAATCGAAATCTATATCTATTTCTATATGTATGTGATATATATATATATATATATATATATATATATATCCAGGGTTAGCCCAGGGTTAGAGTCGCCGACTGACGCCATTTCGGTCGGGTTTCAATCCTGGGCAAAAAAAAGCAATCGGAGTCTAACCGTACTGATGAGCTGTGATACGGCTAAACAGATCTGTCTGCGGATGACAATATATATATATATATATATATATATATATATATATATATATATATATATTGTAACTAAGTTGTTGAACTCGTAGGTTTATTAACCTTTTGTTCATGCATTTACTTTTATAAAGAGTGCTCGATACAAACGTAGAGCGTTAGTATATATATATATATATATATATATATATAGAGAGAGAGAGAGAGAGAGAGAGATATCCAAGTGAATATAGAATGAGGAGAGAAAAAAGAATTTTTTTTCCTTCCAAAACATTCATTTAAAACAGTGTTCGATATATGATGTATAGAGCTGTGAATATTTATTATAAATTATGTTTTAGAACATGTACATAATTTCTTCTATATATGTCCTCTTCTCTACAATCATATGGCTGTTTCAGTGTTTGGACTTCAAACACATCTCCCGATTATGTGTTTGAAGTCCAAACACTGAAACAGCCATATGATTGTAGAGAAGAGGACATATATATTATAAATTATGTACATGTTCTAAAACATAATTTATAATATATCCGAGTGAATAGGGAACGAAGAAAAAAGAATTTTAACAACGTCCAAAACATTAATTTAAAACAGTGCTCGATATATAGAGCTGTGAATATTTATTCTAAATTATATTTTAGAAGATGCACAATTTTCTTTTATATATCCACTACAAATCGTACATTTGTTTCGACATTGAAACTACAATATCTCATCAGGTGGTGTGGACAGGAATGGAAAGCCTCTTTTCTTATATTTGGTGAATTGTGTGTGGGATGTTGGTGGGGGCCAGTGATAAGAGAACAAGTCTTGTGAATTGTCCGTTTGAATTTTGAAGAAAGTGGTATGGGTAGTGAACACAGCTGATTAATGAGTGTCTTGGAATCCTGTAGACAGATTTAACATTAGCAGATAGCATTGCATTGCAAGATTTATGATCTTGCGACTAGACTTTATTCTTTGGTTTCATAACCTGATGAGACATTGTAGTGTCAATGTTGAAACGATTTGTAGTGGATATATAAAAAGAATATGTACATGATCTAAAATATAATTAGAATAAATAATATCTATATATATATATATATATATAGAATAAAAAGTGTGAGAAGCCGTGAACGTTTTGTTTAAAATGTATATTTATTGTTTTTGTAATTATGCATGTCATGAAACATTAATTATCTATAATGATATTTGTGACGCTACACGTGTTTCGAGTCTAAAATTGACGCTCTTCAGGCGAATAAATTTGTGGTTTTTACGTTTGAGTTTCTTCAAATATCTGGTCGCGAGCTTGTTGTTTTATAAAGTTAATAGGAAGAATAGGAAAATAAATGAAATCAGTAAAACAAAATAATGTAAGATAAAATTAGATAAAAATAAATCAAAATAACATAAATTAAATGCTGGCATGTTGAATGGTCTGTTTCCACATCAGCATGTGTCTAAATGGATAAACAGTTAAATAAATAAATAAACAGATGAAAGAGTCAAGTGTTTATCCCAATTTGAAGCGGTTTTAGTCTGGGATACTTTTGTCTGCGTGGTTTATCTTTTAATCTGTCATTTAGTTGTTTTTTTATAGCCTGAAGAGAGTCACAAAAAGCGGCGGTGAGAAAGTGACTGAAGCCAAAATGCCAAGTCGAAAATAATGATATACGGATTCTTCGTTAGATTTAGAACCACATTTCAGTTGCTTCAAGTTTTTCCTTCATCTTTGATGATATTGTTCAGCATTTACTGCCATATTGAAGAACCGATATCGCATAGCAATCCAGTAATCTCTTCCTTGTTTCTAGTGAAAGTGACCTGTTCCTTAATACTTTGCTCAACTTTTGGAATGCTTCCTTCGCCATGCCAATTCGCCTTCGGATCTCTGTGTCGCACTTTCGATCTTGTGCTAACCCGAGAAGGCGCAGTGTTTCGCTTTCAGGGAGACTAGTCTGATCCATGCTAATGGGCAGGAGGAACAATTGTCTGTGATGGTAAATAGATAGCAGCTTCGTTTTGGAAGCATTAAAATTCGCGAGCCATTTCTCACCCCAGTCCGCCACTGATCGGAGGTCTTTTTCAAGCTCGGCAGCGAGGTTTGCTTCGTCAGCCTCGGCAGTCTTTTGATCGGAGCGAGAGTAAACCGTAGTGTCGTCAGCGTATATGCCTACTTGGAATCTTATTACATCTGGGAGATCGTTAATATAGATAAGAAAAAGCATAGGATCTATAAGAGAACACTAATAAATAAAATAATCTAAAATTATTTACAAATGGAACTTTGTCTGATTCGGATTCTTCGTTAGATTTATCAAGGACCTCTAGCAGGAGCAGCAGACCATATATAAGAGCAATATTCTAACAATTTACAAATGGTACAATTATAAATTTTTGATATAGATTCGAGTGAGACAAATAATTTAGCAAGACACAATAAATCAAAATTACGAGCAGTAGATCTAGACATTGATCCAAGATAAAAACTTTTATTTAATGTCAGTAGAAAAGATTAATCGGAGTTACCCACCACTTAAAGTTAGTATTACCTACGATATGAAAAGCAGAAAGTGTTCTCTCAGACAATTTAATAGAAAGCTGTTCCGTTTTGAAGGGGTACAAATAATCAAGTTATATATCTTGATATATATAACTTGATTATTTTTTATATATCTTGATTTCTAGTAGTGATATTAAGTCTTGCTTAGGCTACTCGCCGTGACATTTGCTTTAAATACACCAGGCTGACTCCAACCGGGGTGTCCAACCGGGGTGTCACCGGGGTGCATTATTTACCCTCATTCTGAAATGTATCTTTTCTTTTATAATCATATCGCCCCAAGCAAGTCATTTTACTGCCACTGTTTTGCAGAGGGTTAGATTGGAGGAAAGTTATGAGAAAGAGTGACAGGTTATAGGGGGTATCTGGAAGTGGGCAAGAGAAGGATGAGACTGGGGTGGACGGAGAAAGGAGCATGAGAGAGAGGATGCTGGTTAGTGAGATAGGTTATGACTATTGATTTTACATTTAAATTGTTGAAGATTGTAGCTGTCGGGGATGCAAGTACACAGAAGGAAATTCCACAGGCGGGAAGTGCGAAAAAAGAAGCTATTGGAGTAGAATTTGCGTTTACATTTTATTGGTTTCACAGTAAAAGGGTGGGACCTAGTTGTTAATCTTGTGGCTCGAGTAAATTTATATATAGGGGCACCAGTGAGCTAAGTTCATCGGAACAGAAGCCATGAAAGTATTTGTAGAAGAGACACAGGGAAGCCACATTGCGCCGGTGAGAAAGTGACTGTATCTGAGATGCCAAGTCGGGATCGATCACATTACAGACTCTCTGTTGGATTCTGTCAAGGACCCCTGGGTGGATAGTAGGAGCACCAGACCAGATATTTTTTTTATAAGCGTTTCACCCTGAGCAAAGCATTTCACTGCCACTGTTGCGTGCGCAGTGAGGGGTTACATAGAGTGAAGAAAGGGTGTTTAAATATAGGAAATGTCAGAAGGTGGGTAAGGATACCGAGAATGAGGGCTGGGTAGATGTTGAAAGTGTTGGGAGAATAATTGGAAGTTAGTGTGATAGGAAATGTCTACGGACCCTACATTTAAACACCTGGAGATTGTAGCTGTTGGGAAAGGAGACATGTGGAAGGGAATTCCACAGGCGAGAATCGCGAGAAAAGAAGCTGTTGGACTAGAAATTACGGTTACATTTTATCTGTTTAACTGTAAAAGGGTGGGACCTAGTTGCTAATCTAGTATCTCATGTAAATTCGTGCCTAGGCGGCACCAGTGATCAAAGTTCATCGGAGCAGAAGCCATAAAAATATTTGTATAAGAGGCACAGGGAAGCCACATCACGCAGGTTAGAGAGTGGTTGCAGCTGGTCTGCCAAGTCAGTATCAATCACGTTACAGATTCTCCTTTGTATTTTGTCAAGAAGCCCAAGGAGAGTAGCAGGGGCACTCGACCAGATGTGGCAGCAGTATTCAATACATGGGCGGATGGTAGATTTGTATATGTGCAGGATAGATTCAGGCGGGAAAAACTTCCGAACACTACACACAGAGCCGACTTTCATAGCGGCGGATTTGGCAATGGATTGGATATTTTCATTCCATTTGAGGTCCGCCGAAAATATAAGGCCAAGGAGGCGTAATGTTTTACTCTCTGGGGAGGCAAGCCTGTTTCATGCTAATGGGAGGTAGATGCGATTGTCTATGATGGTTAGTTGATAACAGCTTCATTTTAGAAGCATTGAAATTTACTAGCCATTTCCTACCCCAGGCCACTACGGATTGGAGATTTTTCAAGCTCTGCAGCGAGGTTCGCTTTGTCGCCCACACCGGGTTTTTGATCGAGGCGAGAGTAGGTTGTGGTGTCATCGGCGCACATGCCTACTTGGGATCTAATGGAATCGGGGAGATCATTAATATATATCAGAAAGAGCGTGGGACCTTGAGGGACGCCCGCGTTCGTATGGTAGTTTTGGGAGGCATGCCCATTTAATATTACCTTCAATTTGCGGTTAGAGAGGAATGACTGGATGAGGTCAAACAGATGTCCATCAATGCACTGGCGGATGGTAAATTTATATACGTGCAGGATTGTTTCAGACGGGAAAAACTTCCTGGCCCTACACAGAGAACCGACTCTCTTAGCAGCAAATTTAGCTATGGATTCTATATAGTCATTCCACTTGAGGTCTTGTGATACTTAAACCGAGCAGGCGCAGTGTTGTACTTTCAGGGAGACTAGCCTGATCGATACTAATGGGAGTGTGATGGTTAATAGATAGCCGCTTCGTTTTGGAAGCATTAAAATTCAAGAGCCATTTCTTATCCCAGTCGGCCACGGATTGGAAGTCTTTTTCGAGCCCGACAGGGAGATTTGCTTTGTCAGCCTCAGCAGAATTTTGATCGATGCGAGAATAAACCGCAGTGTCGTCAGCGTATATGCCTACTTAGGATCTTATTACATCTTGCAGGTCGTTAATATAGATAAGGAAAAGCATAGGACCTAGAAGAGAACACTAATAAATAAAATAATCTAAACTTATTTATAAATGGAACCTTGTCTGTGTGTGTGTGTGTGTGTGTCCGTTACCTATAGACTTCGAAACGGCTGAACCGATTTTCTTGAAAATTTACACAGTTGTACTATAAACGTCTGCGAGTGTTCTTAGATAGGTTTTGTGTCTAGGTACCAACGATATATATCGAAAATCGATAATCGAAAACTCGGGTTATAGAAAGAGTGGTCCGATTTTAATCAAATTTGATACACTCATAGACAAAGACATAAGAAACGTATTCAGAAGTTTCAAGATTGCAGTTCTTACAATAGTGCAGAAAATCGATAATATATATATATATATATATCTATATCTGTGTGTCTGTATGTCCTTTATATAAATCCATAATTTTTATCTGATTCTCCCCAAACTTCACAGAAATATTCTTTAGGCTGAGTCTGAGCTCCAGGACCATGGACTAGTTTTAAAGCTTTCATTACACCCGAGCAACGCCGGGATATACTGCTAGTTATAAATAAATATTTGATTTATTAGTGTTTACCGCCTTCTCTTTCTGGCAAGCTTTCCACCTTACTGCACTTTTCATTTGCTACGTTTTAGATCAACCTTCAGGTACCCCAGCATTTTAATCTATTCATTGTATGCGTAGTAATTCATTTATTCGAACCCATAATTGGTAATCGAAGTCTATGGTCTGGCTGCAACGAAGAATTCCTTCCGTGTATAAATTTGAAAATTTTTTCTCTAAAAATATTATTGTTAACGCTTCTTTTTCGATCTTGCAAAAGGATTTTTCTGTTGGTAGTAGCTAACACGAAGCATGTACGATGGTTTTTGTATTACCTTCATCATACTTATGTAAAATTACTGCTCCTCTACCCTAATCACTAGCATCGGAACCCACTTAAATTTCTGTTTTTGAATCATGATGCTCTAATGATAAGTATGCCTTAGTATATTATTTTATTTCTTCGAATATTTTCTGACGATTCTAGACATGGAACGGAATACAGGGAACTACACAAGGAAATAAGAAGAAAATGTAGACAGGCTAAAGAGGAATGGCTCAATGACAAATGCGCAGAAGTAGAGAGATTGAGCAGGACTAATAAAGCAGACATGCATAAAGAAATAAAAGAACTGACATGACAAAAAAACCTGCTCTTCAACAGGGTGTCTAAATTCTAAGGATAGAACAATCATTTTGGAGAAAGAGGAAATACTCCAACGATGGGAAGAATATATAAAAGATCTTTTCCACGACAAGAGAGAGCAACCCATTATACACAAAAATGAGGACGGAACAGAAATATTAAAGTCTGAAGTGGATTCTGCAATAGCCAAACTGAATAGAAACAAAGCAACTGGACCAGGCGGCATAGATATAGAGCTTGCTGATAACCCTCCCTGGAAGAATATGGTATTGAGAAAATTACTGAAATAATAAATAAAATTTATAATAGTGGGGTAATATCAGAGGATCTCAGCAAGTTTATCTTCATAGCACTATCTGAGAAGTCAGGAGCAAATGAGTACGAACTCCACAAAACCATCAGTTTAATGAGCCATATAACAAAACTGATCGTCCGAATCCTGATAAATAGGGCGAGAAGCAGAATCAGGCCAAAGATAGGACAAGAACTGTGTGGTTTCGTTAAAGACACAGAAACAAGGAATGCCATATTTATGATTAGGATGCTCTATGAAGAAGGACTTATACCTGTGCTTTATTGATTATGCGAAGGCGTTTGACAAAATACGCCACAAAGAATTGATGGCGATGCTCGGCAGCCTGAACATATTTGGGAGAGACTTAAGAGTAATCAAGAATCTTTACTGGCAGCAAACCGCTTGCATACAAACAAGTAATGAATTGAGTAGTCATACAAAGATAGAAAGGGGCGTAAGACAAGGATGTCTTTTCACTGGATCTGTTCAACTTGTACAGCGAGAATATTTTGAGGACCCTAGAAGTTATGCCTGGATTCGTAATTGGAGGCTACAATTTAAACAACCTAAGATACGCAGATGATACAGTACTGATAGTAGACGCAGAAAGGAAACTACAAGACCTCCTACAGAAGGTAGCTGAAGAAATTAACAAGAAAGGACTAGAAATAAACTGTAAGAAAACCGAATGCATTGTCATCAGTAAAAAGGGCAATCCAATATGCCAAATACAGGTCGGGGATACCAGAATCAAGCAGGTACAAAAATTTAAATACCTGGGAAGTGGTTTAACAGAAGACAGAAAGTGCGACACAGAGATCCGAAGACGAATTGGCATGGCGAATGAAGCATTCCAGAAGTTGAGCAAAATATTAAGAAACAAGGAAAAGAGTACTGGATTTCTATGTGATGTCGGTTCTTCAATATGGCAGTGAATGCTGGACAATATCATCAAAGATGAAAGAAAAACTTGAAGCAACTGATATGTGCTTCTACAGAAGGATGCTGCGAATATCATGGATCGAGCATGTGAGCAATGATTAGCTCTTAGAAATGATGGAAACAAAAAGGAAATTCATACTGAGCATCAGGAAGAGACAGCCGAAGTTCCTGGGACATGCAATGAGGAAGGAGGGCTTGGAGAACCTGATGCTAACAGGCCAGATAGATGGAAAAGAGACAGAGGAAAGCAACGGATAACATTTGAAGGACCTAATCAGGTGGATGGCGGAGCGAGGCTTGCATGGTGTAACAGGAGAAGGCGTGCTCAGAGCCACCAGGGATAAGGAAACGTGGAAAGCTATGATCGCCTACGTCCTGAAGAGACAGGGCATAGAGAAGAAGAATTCATCCAGGTGCAGTTTATGCCTTTTTAAAGTAAATTGTACCGTAGGGCTTTCAATTTCTGCATATTAGGTACATATACATTATAAGAGTTTGCTAGTCACAAGAGGAGTCATATTCTTAATTACACTTGCCCTCGACAAATCTGACGGACCACCGTTTTATATCATATATTTTAGACAAAAACTATAAGCATTTTTTCTTACTGAGTTCAAACCTGTAATCATGTCAGTCAGCTTAGTGCCATACGTGATACACGCTTTGGGCGATCATGTGTAGAAAGAGACATGACTGACTGGGCAGAAGATTATCCCGCAATAAGTTGCTATTGCTTTCTGCAGTAGACTGGTGTTCAACCAAGGTTATAGAACCCAATCTGTCCTGTTACTTGACTCATAGCTAGAGAGGGAATAGATGTCTTATATTATTAAGTAGTAATTAGTAGGGGATAAGTTTATTACTTCCTAACATAAGAAAACTGATCCCCCACTTTATGCCCAGTAGAAGCCTTAATCATGATTCCAACTATTATATTCAGTCAGTCAGTTAAGTGCCATATGAGATACATGCTTGGGCGATCATGTCTCGAAAGAGACATGACTGACTGAGCAGAAAATTATCCCGCCGTAGGTTGACATTACTTTCTGCGGTAGACTGGTTGCCAGCCAGGGCTATAGTACTCAATCTGTCCTATTATTTAACCCATAACTGGAGGGAAGTGACGGATTAATACTTTCTTAAGGGTATCTGTGCGTAAGTTAATGTAAGGAATTCAACTGGAATTCGAACTCGATACCCTGATCTCTCGTTCCGAGTCTATATCCACTGCACCAAACTTTTTTCAAAAACAGTTTTCACATGCGCTGTATGTTGTATTTTAGATACACTTTTAATTAATTTATCATCCAGATAAGCAATAGCTTGGGCGATCATGTCTTGAAAGAGACATGACTGACTGGGCAGAAAATCTTTCCGCAATAGAAAGTATATTTTAGACAAAACCTATTCGGACTTTTCCTGACTGACTTTGAACCTGTACTCATCTACTTTTTTAAGAAAAGAGCAGAAGATTTTTTCCTTAATAGGTTACCATTACTTTTTGCCAACCAAGGATATAGAACCCAATCTCTGCTTTTATTTAACTCATAACTGGTGAGAAGAGACGGATTTACACATTACCAAAGGTTATTTGCGCATAAGTGAGTGCTAGGAATTTAACTGGAATTCGAACTGGTCTCTCCGATTTCTCGTTCCGAGTTGATATTCACTGCACCACAACGCACATCCATACTTTGTTGAAATATAGATGGAGCCACTTTTGTACCAAAAGAAAATCGGTTGTGTTTATACAGTCCCTTACGCGTATTTATAGTCGTTAACTCTATACCATTCTTCTTCAACCACTATTTGTAGAGACGCTTTAGAAAGATCCAGCTTTGAAAAACTTTTTAAACTTTTCAACTTCGCAAAAATTTCCCCTTCATTTAGTAACCGGTACTTCTAAACACTTGTTCACCCTGCCGCTAAATTTGTACGAAAACGATTTTTTTTTCTTAGTGAACTCTGCTGGTGCTTTCCATTTTGAAATAATCTTTAATAATTCTTCACCTTCATGTTCTGTATCCTTCCAGGACGTAGGCGATTATGGACTTCCACTTGGCTCTAACTCCTGTCAGTCTCAATATTTTTTCTCTTGGTATCTCAAAGCCTCGCTCTGCCATCCATTTGCTAAAATATAACAAGTACGTCTCGCGCTGGTTTCCCATGTCTCTCCCTCCCTTTATCCGAACTGTGATTATTAAGTTCTCCACGCCTTCCCTCCTCATTAAGTGTCCCAGCAACCTCATTTGTCTCTTCCTGATAATTAGTATGAGTTTTTTCTCGTTTGCATTCTTTCCAACACCTCATAATTGCATATGTGCTCTGTCCATGGTATCCTCAGCATCCTTCTGTAGAACCACATTTCTGCTGCATCAAGCCTCTCCTTCATCTTTGATGAGATCGTCCAACATTTACTTCCAAGATTAGTAACTAGGCTCCACCCTTTTACTGTGAAACCAACAAATTGTAAACCGTAACATCTACTCCAACAGCTTCTTTTCTCTCACTTCCCGCCTGTGGAACTCCCTTCCATTCACTTGCTTTCTCGACAGCTCCAATCTCCAAGAATTTAGATGTAAAGTAAATAGTGATCTCCTATCTCACTAACCTGCATCCTCTCTCTCATGCTCCTTTCTCCGTCCACTCCACTCTCATCAGTATTCTCATCCTTCTCTTACCCACATCCTGATGACCCCTGTAACATGTCACTCTTTCTCATAACTTTCTTCCTATGTAACACCCTGCAAAACAGTGGCAGTAAAATGTTTTGTGATATGATTATAAAAAAAATTCTATACTATTATAATTTGGTTATAAAGTGGGGGTTCAATACTACATGACAATCAACGTATAAACTAATCCCCCACTTTATGACCACAGTCATCCTTCTTTCATGCTCCTTTCTACATCCACTCCACTCTCATCAGTATTCTCATTCTTCTCTTACCCACTTCCTGACACCCCCTATAACCTGTCACTCTTTCTCAAAACTTTCCTCCTATGTAACCCCTTGCAAAACAGTGGCTTGGGGCGATATGATTATAAAAAAAAATACTGAAGGACAGATATCACATAGCAATCTAGCACTCTTTTCTTTATTTCTAATGAGATTTTCCTGTCTTTCAGTACTCTGCTTAGCTTCTGAAATGCGTCTTTGGCCATGCTAATACGTCATTGGATCTCCATGTCGCACTTTCTAAATACTTCCCAGGTATTTGAAATTTTTAATTTGTTTTTATTTTGGTTTCTCCGACTTTTAGTTGGCATGTTGGGCTCAATATTTTCAATTACGCCTAATGTTTTAAGTCTGTCTAATTCTTCATTGCTTAGATCCAATGCTGTGAATGGTAAACTCTGTTTCGGTTTAAATGCTGACGCCGAACATTTTTTACTTGAAATTTAGCTCCGACCCATATCATTAGAAAGAACATATCATTAGAAAGAACATATCATTAGAAAGAACATTTGGAATATATTTTTTTAAATTCTTCTTTTAAATTTTCACTGATTTTTTTTTCTATCAGATCACTTGTCCACTTATATTTTTGCAATAACTGAATATGAACAAATTCCAAAGCTCAAATAATTTCATACAGTCCATACTGAGTAAATATATAGTAACTATTAACATATAAGCCTTTTACACATTTATTATAGAATGAAACGTTACAAATCATTTCACCAATAAAGCATAATTTTTCACTTGATATTCTCCTGGCAACTTTCGAAGTCTTTTTAATACAGGTTTTATGATTTCTTTTCTCATGTCTTCATTAATTTTTGTGATCCTGGGCATGACGGTGAACTGCATCCGGTAGCAAGGCCTCTGATTGGAAGGTTGTGAGGGGCATGGAACCACCTCTTAATTACTGTTGTTCTCAGCTCCACTCTGACCCAAAGTGGTAGCACCTCTTAGACTCCTAGCTATGGGCATATAGTTAACTCTTACAGTATAAAAATACGCTTTTATAGAAATATATATATATAAAATAGACTTTTATAGAAAAATATAGATTTTTGAAGGAAAAATCTTACCAACAATACATTTTTGAAGAAAAATTATTGCCATAGCACATTTTTGAAGGAAAAAGACTTCTCAGCAAAACATTTTTGATATATCCCGGAAAGGAATATCAATGTAAAGATTAGTGGAAAAATGTTACTCGACACAGGAATACGATATAACGGATTTATTGTATGAATGTACAATTAACAAATAGATACAGAAAAGCAATCAACGAGTAGGAGCGGAATAAACTATCAATAGAGAAGGTCTTCACCTAGGACGTTTGTATTTACTAGCCAGCCCACGCAAGGCCAGATGTGACACATGGTCATTTTATAGTGGGTATTCCCGGCCATATAGCCGGGCCAAAAAAATGTATGTCTGTTTTTCCCCAGTCGTGGTTCTACCCTTCGGCGGAACCATGACTGGGTTTGTGCTCTCTGCTCGGAAGCAGAGAGCGCCCTCTACCCGAAGGCAGAGGGCTGACAGTGTCATAGCGTCGTCAGGCGAGTGCCTAAGACGTTTGTATTTACTAGCCTTCCCACGCAAGGCCAGATGTGACACATGGTCATTTTATAGTGGGTATTCCCGGCCATATAGCCATATATCCGGGCCAAAAAATCTCTGTCTATTTTTACCGAGTCGTGGTTCTACCCTTCGGCGGAACCACGACTGGGTTTGTGCTCTCTGCTCGGAAGCAGAGAGCGCCCTCTACCCGAAGGCAGAGAGCTGACAGTGTCATAGTGTCGTCAGGCGAGTGCCGAAGACGTTTGCGCTCCCTTCGCTTGTCACCGTCCTTTATAGTCTAGAGCATTCCATTCTCGGGGATGGCAGGATGTTCCACTATAACAATTTTTAAATACAAAACTAGAAGACATCTTCAGTTTTCTAAAATAAAAATGAATAAAAACAAAAAATTCATTAAAATCGGACTAAATCAAAAGACTCCACCTTTTTGGCATTAAATAACCCACAAAGGTTGATATGCCGTTAAGCAAAACTAAAACAAACTCAAATATTATTTTTTGTGATTTCAAACATACGCACCGTAATGGGGGCGCTAGAGAGTGTCGTCAGTGATGTCATCGGGAGGATCACTTGGGGGTTTCGGGACTTTCAACATCATACCCCGCATCCAGAGATGATCAGTTTCTGGCCCACCCTTTATTTTTGCTTCCACATTATTTATTTTCACATTCCTTTGGCTGTCTGAGATTATTCTGTCCCTCTCATCGCTGTGTACAATTGTACAATTTTTTTTTATGCGAGAGCTTGATTTGGATTTAGTTTTACAGTGTGGTTTTCATGTTCTAGTTTTTTCACACTTGTTACATCTGTAACATGGATTAATTTTACTTTTTGTACATTTTTCTTTCTCTTGTACGTATGCCTATTTTTTCTCAATTTATTCGGCATCACGTCCCAGATTCAGGATTTTCTGACATTCGTCCGATATTTCCTGTATTACTATTTCGATGCATCTTTTTTCGCTGTTGAACAAAAATTAAACTTTTGAACATATACGGAGTCAGTTCGTTTAGTCTAAACTTTTCACACTCCTTGTTGACGATTCCAGCATTTGTAACAAAGTCTTCGTATTCTTTTTTCGTCAGATTCACACATTTCTAGCGAACGATTATTAAAGAAAGAGCTTTTGTCAATAAAATTTTTCTCAGAATATTTACTGTTTCCTTAAAACAAATTTCTTCATTTTTTTTTTTTTACGGTACTACAGTATGATTCATGTTCGACCAGTACTAACTTCCTAAACAAAAGCCTCGTTTTTCTTTCGTCTTCCCAGTCACTGCATTCTTCTTGTAAATTTGTTTCTATCTTCGAACATAAGGAGAAAAGGTAATTCCAACAATTGGATTGTATGTAAATTCTGATATGGCGTTAGCTAGCGCGCCAGGAGTAAAAGAACTCGCAGAATTTTCTTCTTTCTTCCGGATTATTCCAGTCAACTTTACTGTCTCTGGAGTTCCAACAACAACCGATGATGCTGTTGCTGTTGTTGCTGAATTTTTACTATAGAAGCCAATATTTCTTTCATATTTGAAATCTAATTTTTGTTCTGCACATACCAAAGAAAAAGGAGTTAAACCAACGTGGTTCAAATTCTCGTCGTTACTGCTATACGGTACGCAGACGCAACAAGTATTTTTCCTATTTGTTATTCTCCTTATGAGTTTCGATATTCTCGTTACTCCTACTATAACTCATATGAGTTTCCATTCCTAGTCGCCACTGTTATATCTTGATTTCTAGCAGTTATAATGTAAACCGTGATTTCTGTTATAAATACACTAGACTGATTCCAATCATTTTTCTTAAAGACTACTTGGAGTTCTTATTTTAAGAGTCTAGACTAGATCATTTGCATCACCGGAGCTGTATTATTTACTTCACAAAAAGCATTTCCTTCCCTCAATTAACAACAGAACGTGGGTCACTTTTTAATCAGTTATCATTATGAACTCATCGAACTGATCAGACTTACTATTAAGACATGAGTAAATGGTTGTGTCATTAGCATAGATATTTTTTTAATCATATCACCGCGAGCAAGGCGGTAACGCCACTGATGTGCAGGGGGCTACGTAAGAGTAAAAAGATTGGAAAAGAGAAAGCCAGAAACCATATCCTAAACAGGGAACAAGGGGTGAGCCTCTTCACCTGTTCAATAGACGTGGGTGGAGTGTGAACCGGGCGATAGTTTAGTCTATCTACTCCAATATCAAAGTGAGAATTGATTCTATCAGGAATGTCATTAATGAATGTTAAGAACAACGTAGATTCAAAAATAGAGTTCTTATTGACGCCTGCATTAATGCAAAAAAGATCTAGAAGAGTGGCCGTTCAAGATAACGTCCATTTCTAAGATTAGTCCAGAAAAACCATAATCATGTTAAAAAGACAAGAAGCAAAAATAATTTTGAGATGTGTCTAAATCTACAGACCGCTTCACTGTTCTTACAATCTGTCGAGATAAACAGCAGGGGCACCTGACCATATATGAGAGCAGGAAGCAGTCCAGGAGCATATTTCACTAAGACCTTTGTAGGAATAAGTTAGAGGATGTGGTTGTAATTATTTTAATGTTGTTTAGGTTGTTCAAAGTGTTTTCGATAGTGGAATTTATAGAGTTAGTAGGTAGTATTATGAGTCTGGCTTTATCTAGTTTATTGATGTTAATAATATTAATTTTTGCGGTTGTATATTCTGTACGCCTTTCTTTGTACATTGTAGATGAAATAAAGATATTACAGGTTTTTGAAAGTATTTTCTATTTATATTTCTTATTTACTTGGGGCTGCTGCTACTTAGCACTCTGACATAGAATCCTGTAATTCTTCCCGACTAGCAGTATAGCCCGGTGTTGCTCGGGTGTAATGAAAGCTTTAAAACTAATCCATGGTCCTGGAGCTCAGACTCTTTGGACGTTCGCATCAAAGACTAAAAAGCAATAGTTGTTTCCAGTTAAAGCGAAACCGTAGACTGAAAGAAAAATGAATGGATGTAAGTCAAATTTTGATTTCCTGGTATCGATATCAAATAAGTTTTTTCGTCGTAAACTGAATTTTGAAGGCTAAATAAGTACTCTGAGTAAATGGTATCATAGCTGAGACAAAGAACTACAATTATATCTACTTAGAGCCAAACCCGAAGCAAAACTAAAATAAAAGGGCTGAAAAAATACAGACATACAGGCAGATAAAAAGACACACATAAAAACATATTGTCTTATACATATATATATATATAATCGATTTTCTGCACTATTGTAAAAACTTGAAACTTCTGAATATCGTTACTTACGTTTTTATGTTTTTGATTTTGTATCGACTTTGTTTAAAATCGGACCACTCCTTCTATAATCCGATTTTTTCGATTATCGATTTTCGATATTTATCGGGGGTACCTCGACACAAAACCTAGCTAAGAACACACGCAGACGCTTATAGTACAACTGTGTAAATTGTCAAGAAAATTCGTTCAGCTGTTTCGGAGTCTATAGGTAACGGACACACACACAGACAAAGTTCCATTTATAAATAAGTTTACATTAGGTTGGATCCTCATACAGCAGTGGGAATAAAATTTAAAATCGTTTTTGTTGGTTTCTTTTCTGTAAATCTCAAGCTGAAGGTTGTTATTATTTCTGTAATGCATGACACGTAGGGAGGTTAGAGTGTTTTTAGTCCCAGATTCAAAGGTGAAATCTATTGTGACCTCGACGTTATTTACTTTCTTAATGCACACATCCAAAACTGTTATAGCTATGATCAGAAATATAAATACAAATAACAATAATACATATATAATATAAAGTGCCAGAAATGTCCCTCAAAATACACTGGTGCAACCTGCATTTTTTAGCGTTTCTTAAGAACATAAAAGGGATATTACATACAGCAGTTAATCAACCACAAATTATATCTGAAGAATGCCACACATATGAAGAAAAAAGTAACTTAGTTAGAAAACAAATTCTCGAGAGTGCTGCTATTGGATCCTATCAAAATATAAATATGCGCTCCGGATTGTTTTCTAATATCTCCATTCCTGAAATAATAACTATTATCCCCAGAAACGATACATGGCTACAAAAATGCTCACAAACTGTTAAAAAGCGGTTAAATTAATAACGTCCTCTAATTCAAAATATACTACACATAAGTTAATCCCAAACTAAAATAATCTAAATATTAATTAGCATAAAATAATAGTACTCAATTTTTAAAAAAATCCCTTCCCTATTTTTGTTTATTAGACATTGAAGTGTCACTTCATGTCCTCCATAGATTTTCAGCTAACGTGGTCACTATTTATGCCTGTTCTTAAAATTAATATTGAAAACAATATATATATATATATATATATATATATATATATATATATAGAGAGAGAGAGAGAGAGAGAGAGAGAGAGAGAGAGAGTTAGAGAGAGAGAGACAGAGACAGAGAGAAGGAGACAGAGAGAGAAGGAGACAGAGAGAGAGAGAGAGAGAGCAAATGTCAGAAAAATTAAGGCAGACACGTTATTTCATGGTAAATCTTTTCAGGGAGCGACCGTTATTTTTATTCGTTTTTTTTTTTAGGTCTTTGTGAATCTCATTCGTGCAAAATCCTTTGTAAAATAAAGACGGAAGCTGATGATGGTTCGCCTGAAATAGGCCTATCCTTCCGATTTACCATGAAATAACGTGTCTGCCTTAATTTTTCTTATATATATATGTTGTCATCCGCAGACAGATCTGTTTCGCTGTATCACAGCTCATCAGTACGGTTAGACATCCGATTGCTTTTTTACCCAGGATTGAAACTTAACTGAACGTGCGATGAATAAATTGTCTAAATTATGCAAAAATTAAAATAACACTGACATTTCATTTTAACAGATATATTTACCAAAATTTCACAAAACTATTTTAAAATACTAAAGAGTAAATTTGGATTGAATCTCGGACTCCATTTGACTTTGGAATTTCCTTCATCTCTTCTGGACAGTCACCTTGTATAAGGGGGTGAATGCTGCCATAATCCTTGTCTTCGGTTCATCTTTGGTGTTACAAGGAGTTTTGTAATCTCAAATCCGCCCTGCACATAATAATCATGGAATTTGTAGTCGAAGGAGTTAGGGAGGCAGATGTTAGGGGGTGATGTTGTCGCAGAAATTGTCTGAATTCCATGACTGGGTTATTCTGCTTGTCAAACATCGAATCTTTCTTCAGGCAACTTCTTTAACCAGAACAGCAATATCTCCTGAAGACACTTGATGTAGGCCACCGTGTTGAGTCTGAAATCCTGTGGGAAGATGAATAGAGGTATAACGTCACCATCAGCAGCGATCACTTCAAACACCACGAGGTTGACTGGATATATCATCGAACTTTTCCCGAATCCTCTGCACTGCCCTCAGACTGAGACCCAAGCAATCTGAAACGCTCGTATTGGAGATTCCGGCACGAATGCCAAGCAGTACAGCATTCCGTTTCTAAATTTCTGGCAGGGTAAGTTGAATCATTGTACACTTTTATCACACAAACGCAGCCCTACTGACCCTACTATACTGTACACTCGACAAAATCAAAAAACAAACAACACGCATAATTATTTATCTATATTTCTGAGATGAGGTAGTATTCATAGGATTTACATTACTCGGGCTATTGTCCTCATCTTTGTTGCCATTTGAACGAAGTTTCGGCCGTTATTCGTTCCGACCTTCTTCAGGTGCTTAAGTACAAATAGACCAGTGAACATAGAAGTTGGCTAGTTTCTGTGACTTGACCCAAAGAGGTGTGAGTTCAATATCTGGCCACAGCAATGGTGAACATGTAACTTACTAGGTTAGAGTGAGATAACTCATGACTTCCAAAAGAGGCATTACTACGCAAGGCATAAGTATGATTTACCCCAGTGATTGTAATAAAGGGTTCGGTTCGAAATTCCTAGCACCTGAAGAAGGCCGGAGTGTACAGCGGCCGAAATGTAGTACAAACGATAACAATGATGATGACAATAGTCCGAATAATGTAAATACTGTAAATACTACCTCATCTCAGAAATATAGACAAATAGAATGATCTATTATTAAACGTCGTACAAATAGCAACAAAGATAAGGACAATAGTCTGAATAATGTAAATACTGTAAATACTACCTCATCTCAGAAATATAGACAAATAGAATGATCTATTATTAAACGTCGTACAAATAGCAACAAAGACGAGGACAATAGTCTGAATAATGTAAATACTGTAAATACTACCTCATCTCAGAAATATCGACAAATAGAATGATCTATTATTAAACGTCGTACAAATAGCAACAAAGATAAGGACAATAGTCTGAATAATGTAAACACTGTAAATACTACCTCATCTCAGAAATATAGACAAATAGAATGATCTATTATTAAACGTCGTACAAATAGCAACAAAGACGAGGACAATAGTCTGAATAATGTAAATACTGTAAATACTACCTCATCTCAGAAATATAGACAAATAGAATGATCTATTATTAAACGTTGTACAAATGGCAACAAAGATGAGGACAATAGTCCGAATAATGTAAATACTGTAAATACTACCTCATCTCAGAAATATAGACAAATAGAATGATCTATTATTAAACGTTGTACAAATGGCAACAAAGATGAGGACAATAGTCCGAATAATGTAAATACTGTAAATACTACCTCATCTCAGAAATATAGACAAATAGAATGATCTATTATGAAAGGTCGTGCAAATGGCAACAAAGATGAGGACAATAATCCAAATAATGCATGACTTTTTATATATGAATTTTTGCACACTAACACATGCACACACAATATATATATATATATATATATATATGTGTGTGTGTGTGTGTGTGTGTGTGTGTGTGTGTGTGTGTGTGTGTGTGTGTTACGTAAATTAATGAATTTTAACGAAACTTGTTTATAAACAACCGACAATTTGAAATGAATAAAATGACAAAAAAAAATAATGTTCAAACAATTCATTTAAAATTATCGGTTGTTTATAACCAAGTTCCATTAAAATTCGTTAATTTCCGTAACATGTTTACATTTGTTGACATTATGATACATTTCAGAGCAGATATGGTTGTTACGATGAATCGAAAATTGTGTTATATAGGCTTGATTAAAACCTCGTTTAGATTAGAGGTCATTCGTTGCCAGATCAAATGGTAGCTTCCCCTATGTAGATAGTGGTCGCAGGTTCGAATCCTGCCGAATAGCACATATTTTCGTAACAACAATTTATCGTAAATAATCAGGCCGGTAGATATAAATATATAATAATGTTTAATTAAAAACAGAATATCTACTTAAATACGAGTATCGATAAAAAATAATGTTCAAACAATTCATTTCATATATATTGTCTGTGTCAGTGTGCAAAAGCTTATATATTTTTTTCAAAGTTTTGTTTATTTTTTTTACGGTTCAGGCCATATTTCTTTCGTTCACGGGAAGATTTTGCAACTTTATTTCGAACCTAGATTACTTCATCACTTCTGAGCTGTTTGTTTCTTTCGTGAATCGTTGTGAAAGAATTCTCTCCTATGAAATCAATTATCCCTCAGATTTCTACTTTTTTTCCTGCCGGGTTGCCAAAAACAAACAACCACATAATTAAACCACACTCAACTTCATCCATTGTTCACAAAAGCAGAGAAGCAAATAATGGAATGTCAAACTCGTAGGACAGCGAAAGTTTTCTCCCTAACGTACCTGCCTGTCAAACAATCGATATCGTAATTATGAAGACGTATAAATATCCATAATTTCCTTCTCCAAAAATATAACCAACAAATCTCAAGAATATGATGCTACTAATTTTTTTTTTTTTTTTTTTTACGAGCACCGGGGAAACATTTGCACAAACGATTTAATGTTGTCATTAGAGCTTCAGTTATCGCTCAGTTAAAATCCGAATGTCAAACTTTGAAAACGAAAAAAAAAAAAAAGAACAGACTCTAAACCAACTACGTGTACCTCCCTCTGTTGACGATATATTTCTATATCTACTAAAGATACGGATGACGTGAAAGCAATAAATAAATAAATAACAGATCTGTGAATATTCTTCGAAAATAACTCAGTTTTTCACTTAAAATACGAACTCATCATTAATAACAGAATCGTCTTTTTCAGCGTATTAATCGATTCGAATAAAAATGACCTTAAAACCTCCGTTTAAAAAAGGAAAACTAACCAAAATAATACCGAGTCAACAACAATATCAAATGGCCTCACAAACAGCCTTCAGTTAATAAATAAAACGCACTTAATATCCTCTACACGCACAATAATTTGGAACGAACTCCAGAATATAAATCGGGCATTCATTAATAAAATGCAAAGTAAACAAATTAAAGTAACCTCATAAAAATGAAAAGATCAAAATAAAATAACGTAAAAAAGATTTGCTTATTCTAGAGAAATTACACAATGGCGAATATTTTACAATAAACTTATAACATCAACGCTTATCACCAGAGCTTCTTTAGCTGTCTCATAGGCCCCCACGGAATCTATGATAGCCCCGACATCTCAATTTTCGTAAGGTATATCTATCTATCTAAACTTATTTAGAAATGGAACTTTGTCTCTGTGTGTGTGTGTGTGTGTGTGTGTGTGTGTGTGTGTGTGTGTGTGTGTGTGTAGATTCCGAAACGGCTGAACCGATTTTCTTGCAAATTTACACAGTTGTACTATAAGCGTCTGCGAGTGTTCTTAGCTAGGTTTTGTGTCCAGGTACCCCAGATAAATATCGAAAATCGATTATCGAAAAAATCGGGTTATAGAAGGAGTGGTCCAATTTTAATCAATTTTGATACACTCTTATACAAAGGCATAAGAAACGATATTCAGAAGTTTCAAGGTTGCAGTTCTTACAATAGTGCATAAAATCGATAATATATATCTATATATACATCGATACCAGGAAATCAAAATTTGACTTACATCCATTCATTTTTCTTTCAGTCTACGGTTTCTCATTAACTGGAAACTTTTTAGTATTTCGTGCCAACGTCCAAAGAGTCTGAGCTCCAGGACCATGGATTAGTTTTAAAGCTTTCATTACACCCGCGCAACACCGGGCAATACTGCTAGTAAATAGATAGATAGATAGATAGATAGATAGATAGATAGATAGATAGATAGATAGATCTGAACAGACTGAGATAGATAGATAGATAGATAGATAGATAGATAGATAGATAGATAGATAGATAGATAGATAGATCGATCTGGACAGACTGAGATAGATAGATAGATAGATAGATTTGCTTTGACTGATGGCTTAATGGTTATATTTAACGCTTATATAAGTTGATAACCTGAAGTTCCAAGTAAGCGAGTGGTTTGTTTTGGGGAATCCTTTCATGCGTTTTTGTACGAGCCAAGCAAATATTTTCTAATGTGTCTGCATACGGACATTATTTTGGACCTTTCATTTCGGTAGCTTTTGTTGTTTTGGAAATAATACTATTGCCAAATTTTCTTCTTTGCGCAATCTGCAGCTATCACCACCATTTCAAGGTCGGGCATTTTTTAATACGTGAAATGTCACTGGTGCACATGGGGTGAAGGCTACAGTGTGAGAATAAAACAATGATGCAGAGGATGCTGAAGAAAATATAAGAGATTGATTGAAATAAAGGAGATACAAATATGGCAATTGACGTTGCATTTAAACTATTGGAGATGAAAGATATCAGAGAGGCATTCAAATGAAAGTGAGTTCCACAAAGGGGAAGTGCAAGAAAAGAAATTATTAAAGTAGAAAAGGTGATTATAATTCTTTCTTTTTATAATTATATCGCCCCAAGCAAGACATTTTACTGCCACTGTGTTGCAAAGGGTTACATAGGAGGAAAGTTATGAGAAATGGGGACAGGTTATAGGAGGTGTCAGAAAGTTCATAAGAGGAAGATGAGAATACTGATGAGAGTGGAGTGGACGCTGAAAGAAGCATGAGAGAGAGGAAGCAGGTTAGTGAGATAGGAGATGACTATTGACTTTACTTTTAAATTCTTGGAGATTGTAGCTGTTGGGGAAGCAAGTAAATGGAAGGGAATTCCACAGGCGGGAAGTGCGAGAAAAGAAGCTATTGGAGTAGAATTTGCGTTTATATTTTATTGGTTTCACAGTAAAAGGGTGAGACCTAGTTGCTAATCTTGTGGTTCGAGTAAATTTATATATAGGGGGCACCAGTGAGCTAAGTTCATCGGAGCAGAAGCCGTGAAAGTATTTGTATAAGAGACACAAGGAAACCACATTGCGCCGGTGAGAAAGCGACTGTATCTGAGCTGCCAAGTCGGGATCGATCATGTCACAGATTCTCTGTTGCATTTTGTCAAGGACTCCTAGGTGTATAGCAGGAGCACCCAACCAGATATGGCAACAGTATTCAATCCACGGGCGGATTGTAGATTTATATATGTGCAGGATTGTTTCAGACGGGAAAAAACTTCCTCATCCTACACAGAAAACCGACTTTCTTAGCAGCGGATTTAGCTATGGATTCTATATAGTCATTCCACTTGAGGTCTGTTGTGATAGTTAACCCGAGCAGACGCAGTGTTGTGCTTTCAGGGAGACTAGCCTGATCCATACTAATGGGGGTTGGAAGCGATTGTCTGTGATGGTTAATAGATAGCCGCTTCGTTTTGGAAGCATTAAAATTCACGAGACATTTCTTATCCCAGTCGGCCACGGATTGGAGGTCTTTTTCAAGCTCGACAGCGAGATTTGCT
Organism: Ascarosepion bandense; assembly: GCA_037127315.1. Classification (NCBI taxonomy): domain Eukaryota; kingdom Metazoa; phylum Mollusca; class Cephalopoda; order Sepiida; family Sepiidae; genus Ascarosepion; species Ascarosepion bandense. Next base: position 3,212,207 of record JBBBDQ010000205.1, read on the forward strand.
TTGTCAGCCTCAGCAGATTTTTGATCGATGCGGCAGTAAACCGTAGTGTCGTCAGCGTATATGCCTACTTGGGATCTTATTACAACGGGGAGATCAAATAGTTCAACGGTAAAAGATGGGACCTTGATGTCAATCCAGTTGCACGATTAAATACATCTGGTCGAGGTACCAAGAAAAAAAGCTCATCAAAGAAGTTGCTATGAAAATATTTGAAGAAAAGGCAGAGATAAGCCGCATCACATCGGGGAGAAAGTGACTGAAGATTGACAGGATCGATTATATTGCAGATCCTGCTTCGGTTTTTTTTTTTTTTTTTTTTGAGAATCTAACGATGAATAGCAGGAACACTCGACCAGATATGGCAACAGTAACCAATGCATAGACGAATGGATAATTTGTCAATGTGCAAAATGGATTCTGATGAAAAAAAGTTTCTGGCCCGAAACAGTGATCCAACCTTCCTAGCAGTAGATACAGCATTGAATTCAATGTAGTCGTTCAATTTAAGGTCATTAAAGAGAGTGAGGCCAAGGAGGCCCAATGCATTGATCTCTAGGAGCGTAGCGTTACCTATTCTGCTGGTAGGCAGGAATGTTTTTTTATTTATTTATTTATTTTTATAAGCGTCTCACCCCGAGCAAGGCATGTCACTGCCACTACTGCGCAGGGGGCTACATAGAGTGGAGAAAGGATGATTAAATATAGGAAATGTCAGAGGGTGGGTGATAGACGGGTAAGGATACAGAGAATGAGGGTTGGGTAGATGAGAGTGTTCTGAGAATAATTGGGAATTAGTGATAGGAGGTGTCTATTGACCCTACATTTAAACACCTGGAGATTGTAGCTGTCGGGAAAGCAGACTTGTGGAAGGGAGTTCCACAGGCGGGAAGCACGAGAAAAGAAGCTGTTGGAGTAGAATTTACGGTTACATCTTATTTGTTTAACTGTAAAAGGGTGGGACCTAGTTGCTAATCTAGTATCTCGTGTAAATTCATATGGTGGTTAAAAGAAAGCAGCTTTGTTTTGGAGGTATTAAAAGTTCTCATTCAATCGCAGACTGGAGGTCCTTTTGAAGGGCAGCAGACAGGTTTACCTTGTCAGCTTTGTTAAATTTCTTACTGAGACAGTTGTAAATGGTGGTGTCATCTTCAAAGATAGGAACTGATTACATCAGGAAGATCATTGATGAAAAACAGAAAAAACGTAGGAACACACACGTTTTTATGAAAAGTTCTTGAAGCTTTCCCGTTCAAAACAATCTTCGTTTGAAAGGAAAGGTTAGATTAAATCAAACAATCGTTCAGAAATATTGTTGGTCTGGAGCGTACACAGATGGCCAGCATTCAAAACCCTGTCAAATGCTTGATTATCGCCCGGTTCACACTCCACCTACGTCTATTGAACAGGTAAAGAGGCTCATCCCTTTTTTCCTGTTTAGGATGTGGTTTCCTGCTTTCTCTTTTCCAATCATTTTACTCTTAAGTAGCCCCATGCGCATCAGTGGCGTCACCGCCTTGCTTGGGGCGATATGATTAAAAAAAAAAAGTGTAAACAACAGCCAGGAGGCAATTTAACGTGAATTATCTTTCTATTTTGAACGGGAAATATTAGCAAGTATTAAAGAATTTTATTTCTGCAATTGTCGGTACATTAGACATCAATCGATGAACGGTGTCATGTGTACAATGGAAATGACCGACAGAAGGCACCTCCGGTCACTGTGGGCAACGAAGTCGCTGTCAGGACCTGAGCCTACTAGCTAGAATCGTCTGCCGCAACACAATTGACACAGACATTGCTATACTTTGCCTGACTCTTAAATGTATCTTAAATTGTAGACAACTATTCCAAAACTTTTGGCACGTCATTATATATATTACGAGTAATTCTTTCTTAGATATTTATTCACTGTGAAGTTCATTATTTTTGCTCTGCTAAACCTTGTGAATGTCAACGTCTGCTGGCTCTAAAGCTCGTTCTACACCTCAAATGGAATGAGTATGTTCGTACGATCTTTAAAGATGGCAGAAGAATAGCCGGTTTCATGTACTGCTTCAGAAAATGCCTAACATCTGCTGCCATATTTTATCTTCAGAAGAGTCAATGAAGTACTACTGCCATATCAGCCTTCTTTGTTCAGCCGTGACACAGTTCAAAAGCGATTAAACGGCCTTTTGGGTGATAAATATGATCCTTCCTGCAACTTTTATCCTAGAGAGAAAATAAAAACGTTGCTAGCGTCTCGCTAATCTTTCGGGGTTAATATGGCAAATATTGACACGAGCTACGGTCCTTAATTCTACCAGTTGAGATCTTCATGGCTAGGTTTCGACATGTCATTTTCACAGTGTCTTAGTCAGTTAAGTGCCATACATGATATACACTTTGGGCGATCATATCTCCAAAGAGATATGACTAACTGGGCAGAAGGTTATACCGCACTAGGTTGCCATTGCTTTCTGCGGTAGACTGGTTGCCAGCCAAGGCTATAGAACCCAATCTGTCCTATTATTTGATTCATAGCTAGAGAGGTAAGAGATGTATTATATTATTAAGTAGTAATTAGTGGGGGATCAGTTTATTATTTCATAAAAATCGAAAACTGATCCCCCACTTTATGCCCAGTAGAAGTTTTAATTATGTTTCCAACTATTTTATTCAGTCAGTCAGTCAGTTAAATGTCATACATGATACACGCTTTTGGGCGATCATGTCTCGAAAGGGACAAATCTGACCGGGCAGATGATTATCCCGCAGTAGGTTGCCATTACTTTCTGTGGTAGACTGGTTGCCAGCCAAGGCTATAGAACCCAATCTGTTTTGTTATTTAACCTATAACTGGAGGGAAGAGACCGATTAATACCTTTCCCAGTGGTATTTGCGTGTAAGTGAATGCAAGGAATTCAACTGGAAGTCGAACTCGGCTCCCCGATTTCTTGTTCCGAGCCGATATACACTGCACCACAACGCACATTCGCAGATCAAAGTATTTACTGATCCTTATTTTCTTCGTATCCATTTGGTTAGGAGTAAGTTTCTCCCCGACAGATATTTTTTTCGAAGAACTTCATTTTTTTGGAACAAACTCCCAAGAGGATGCTTCTCCAACCCTATTTTTAAGTCGCATCAACTACATGTACTTATGATATATACTAATTAATTGCACACTTCTCCTTGTCTAACGTACTTACAGCAATCTGTTTCACTCATTCTAGCTTGAGTGGCTCTTTAGTCTTTGTACTGGAAGAACTAAAAGCCGTCTCCTTGCGAGTATGTTATTATTAACGCTAGAAAGATAGATATTTAAAAGTGCCTAACTATCGTGACCTTGTGCCGTACGAATCAATGCTATTTTTAAAAGTATCTGTACGGAAAGACGCTCTGTGCAGTCGACAAAAGCACTCCCACGCATTGACACATAAGAGCGCGCGCAGATATAGACACACCTACAGAAAACTAAGTGTGTTACTTTTACGTTCCCTTATTTGCATCCATTTTGTCTTCTTTAAAAAAATAAAAATAATAAGGAATGAGTAAAAAAAAGAAAAAAAAAGTAAAAATAAAAAAAGAAAGATATTTTCTTTCCCCCATAGTTATTCGTTCCACTCGGCTTTTCTCTTATGAAAGTTGTTTACGACATGCCGGCCCCCAAAAGAACCGGTGAATACGCCCGAATGAATCACTCTGCGCACAGACAGACAGACAGACAGATACGCGCCTGCGCGCACATGCTCAGATAAAGTAGCAGCCAAGGTGTTTTCCTTTCTGTCGTTACGCTCAATTTTTTCTCCCTCTCTCTTTATCTCTCTGTCTCTCTACCTTTCTTAATCCCCCTCCGCCTACACATTCTTCACCTGCTTTTTATTCCACCCTTCGCTTAGCACTGGCGTTCCGCAGGAAAACGGCGTTTACCCTTTTCGAGACAGGGTTCATAGGACCTCCACTTTCTTTAACTGGTGCTATTCTGATCTCTCTCTCTCTCTCTCTCTCTCTCTCTCTCTCTCCTCCTCCTACTACACTCGTCTCTCACCCCTCTCTCTTTCCAGTTATTATTTCCGCCTCACTCTTTCTTTCCATCATATTTTTCACTGTCATTCTCTCTTTAACAACGACGACGACGACGACTTTTCCCTCCCCCTCCTTACTTCTCTTTCTATCTACAGACCTTTCTGTTGGCCTCTCTCTTTCTCTTTCTCACCCTTTCACTGTCCTCCCTCTTTCTCTCCGGCTTTTTCCTCTTCTTTTCATTTATTATCAATTTCTCTTTCTTCTAGTTTCTCTTTTTTTCATTAACGCGACTATTATTGCTACTACTACTACTAATAATAATAACACTAATTTCTTCGCTTTTTCTCTCTCTTTTTGTGTAAGTTTATCTCTCCCTCTCTCTCTTACTCCTCCCTTTTCTCTAATGTCTCTCCTTATTTTTCATTTTCTTTCAATTTTTTTTGTTTTGTTTATCCCTATACTTTGTGTTTCTATCTTTCTTTCTCTCTCTTTTCTTTCTCGACTACTACTACTAATTATTCTCGCTAGTAATACTACTATTTAACCCCCCCACTGCTCTTTCTCCCTCTTACTCTCCTTATATTGTTTGCCTTGAGTCTCTTTTTCTTTCTTTCTACTCTCTCTCTCCGAACAACATTCTCACTGGTTTCTCTCAAGAATGTTACTACTGTTTTTCTTTCTTTTTTCTTTTTTTCTTCTTTCTTTCTTTCTTTCTTTCTTTCTTTCTTTCTTTCTTTGAACATCGTCTCCTGTCTGTTTATCTCACCATCTCTACCGCTTCTGCAGTCATTAATAATATTATTTCTTTCATCATCTGTTTTTTCTGTTTCTTTCTGCCTCTTTTCTCTCTCTCTCTCTCTCTTTTTCTCACTCTTTTTCTCCGTTTCTGTCTCTATTCCTATCTCTCTTTTTCTCTCTTTTTCTCTCTTTCTCTCTCTCTCTCTCTCTCTCTCTCTCTCTCTGTGGCTCATTGTACCTTTCCTTTTTCCCCTCTCCGTTTCCTCTGCCTAGTCCTTCCACGATAATTTCCATGACTTTTCTCATTGCCACTTCTACGTCTTCATTTTTCGTCTTTAAACAGGGTGCGATGGGTAAATTGTCGGTATTATATATTTTTAAAATTTTGCGCATGCGCGTTGCTTGCTTTTGATTTTGTTGACTTCAGAGAATAGTTGGGTCAGCTGGGCACCGTCTGTGAAAAAAAAAAGAGCAATTCACTCCACCAGAAATTTGGAAACCGCATGCTACACGGCTTGGCATTCGCGCCGGTACTCTAATACAAGCAT
>JBBBDQ010000205.1:3222500-3230000 GCA_037127315.1 Ascarosepion bandense
CGACTTGCAAGAAACACCGACCTGTACACGAAGGAGCCAACCAATGATCGAACTGAACAAACAAATAAACGAATGAATGAATGAATGAATGAATGAATGAATGAATGAAATTTTGTTGTTCTCCCAGTCATTTTGGCGGGAAGGTGGAGGCAGGGCTGGCAACAGTGGCCTACATTACGGTTTGTTTTGCGTAATTCTAAATGAAACAGCCTTGCTATTGTCGGGTAATGTAAGGGGTTAATTTTATTTCAAGCGAAACATGCAGCCACTTTATACCATATGAAAAAACGAACGAAAGGAATATGCCTTGCATATCACTCAAGAAATATGAAAACCATTTCCAAAAACATTCTTGCCTTTTATGAACAGCAAAGAAAGCTATCAAGCATTACATTAATATTTCGATGTTTATTTTCACTATCATCTAAACAAAAATGGCACGCGCATTTAATTTGAGCAATCTTTATTTATTTATTTATTTATTTATTTATTCATTGGTTTTACCAAATTTCCAGACAAAAAGCAGAATGAAATGGAAATATTTTGAATCTTGCAACTAGATGACAAACATACAAAATATGTACTGAAATTCCCCGAATATGTGGCCCGAGAGACTATTAATGTAGAGAGCTACAATAAAAATTATGATGAGTAAAGTTTAATGAACAAAAGAAGATGGTATGATAAGAAAATTATGAGTTTGAGTTTTGTTTAACGGCATAACAGCCTCTGTGGGTTATTTAATGCCAAAATGTAGGTTTTAGGGTATTTTTAAAGTTCCGTTATGATGAGAAGGTTGATTTAGTTATATTTTGATGATAAAAGCTTCTTTTTTTTTTTTAGAAAACTCAAGAGTCAAATTTACTCTACTGAAAACGTTTGAATTCTGAATATTTCTTTTCCTATACTGGCTGCTACTCAAAGCAAAAGAGCCAATGTGACATGCTATTTAACGCAGAGATAGGTGAAGATGGATTCATGCTTTATTTTAAAGTATTAGCGCGAAAGTGAGCGTAACTGATATACTCAGCATTCGAACTCAGCACCCCGATTCCAATGTTCGTTCTGTTAACCGTTTCGCTACCTCCAAACCCATGAAGACGAATAGCAGATAACGGGTAACAAATTAAAATTACGATTTTTACGATTGCAATACACATCAGAATAAGGCTGAAGACATATCAAAACAGAGATCGGGATATTCGTACCAATAATCCTTTTAAATGACTCATTTTCTTTCTAAAAGCACTTACCACAATGAGTTCAACTTTGCAAATAATTACTTGCATAATAGGAAATATCTTCTTTCCATTTTTTTATCTGTCGTAACTGAAAAAGGACTGTGCAGCCACACAAAATCAGTGAGAGTGTAAATTGGTCTAGTAGTATTAGATCTAATAATATTCGAATTAGACTAAACTATCGCCCGGTTCACATTCCACCCACGTCTATTGAACAGGTGATGAGGTCCATCCCTTGTTCCTGTTTAGGATGTGGTTTCCGGCTTTCTCTATTCTAATCTTTTCACTCTTTTCTTTTTTTTTCTTTTTTTCTTTTCAATTGGAGTAGATAGACTAAACTATCGCCCGGTTCACACTCCACCCACGTCTATTAAACAGGTGAAGATGCTCATCCCTTGTTCCCTGTTTAGGATGTGGTTTCCGGCTTTCTCTTTTCCAATCTTTTCACTCTTACGTAGCCCCTTGCTCATCAGTGGCTTTACCGCCTTGCTCGGGGTGATATGATTAAAAAAGCAAAAAAACAAACTTTGCTATAGATTTTTGGCTAGTATTTCCTCCATCTTATTTCTGTTGGTTTTTATCGCAACTACCAGCACGCCATTCAAATTACTCTCTGTCTCGCTTGCTTTCTCTCTCTATCTTGCATACACACACATGCGTGCTTGCGTGCTCACACATACATATATGCTCACACATACACAGTCCTAAACATACGTTATTCAAACATACGTTCTTTACTTGGAACCAAACAAGACAGTTATTTCTCAGATCAATTTCCAGCTTTGTTTGAATTTATACTCATTATAAAGATTAAAAATTGCATTCTTTTCTTCTTCTATGTGCCCTGTCCTTTCAGGACGTAGGCGATTATGTCCTTCAACGTCTCCCCATCCCTGGTGGCTCTTAGCACGCTTTCTCCTCTAACGTCTGGCAGCTGCCGCTCTGTCATCCACCTGTTCAGGCCTTTTAAAAATATTATCCGCTGCTTTCCTCTGCCTCTTATTCCATCTATCTGGCCTGTTAGCATCAGGTTCTCCAAGCCCTCCTTCCTCATTACATGTCCCAGGAACTCCAGCTGTCTCTTCCTGAAGCTCAGTATTAATTTCCTTTTTGTTTCCATCATTTCTAAGACCTCATCATTGCTCACATGCTCGATCCATCAGCATCCCTCTGTAGAACCACATTTCAGTTGCTTCAAGTTTTTCCTTCACTTTTGATGATATTGTCCAGCATTCACTGCCATATTGAAGAACTGACATCACATAGCAATCCAGTACTCTCTTCTTTGTTTCTAGTGAAATTGTCCTGTTTTTTAATACTTTACTCAACTTTTGGAATGCTTCCTTCGCCATGCCAATTCGCCTTCGGATCTCTTTGTAGCACTTTCATCTTCTGTTAGAACACTTTGTAGGTATTTAAATTTTTGTACCTGCTTGATTTTAGTATCCCCCACCTGTATTTGGCATTTTGTGCTGCCCTTTTTGCTGATGACCATGCATTCAGTTTTCTTGCAGTTTATTTGTTGTCCTTTTTTGTCATTCTCTTCAGCTACATTCTGTAGGAGGTCTTGTAGTTTCTTTTCTGTGTCTACTATCAGCACTGTATCATCTGTGTACCTTATATTGTTTACGTTGTGGCCTCCAATGGCGAATCCTGGCATAACTTCTAGGGTCCTCAGAATAGTCTCTCGTTGTATAAGTTGAATAGATCCGGTGAAAAGACACATCCTTTTCTTACGCCCCTTTCTATCTTTGTATATCTGCTGAATTCGTTTCTTGTCCGTATGCAGGCGGTTTGCTGCCAGTAGAGATTTTTGAATACTCTTAGGTTTTTCCCAAATATGTCGAGGCTGCTGAGCATCTCCATCAATTCTTTGTGGCGTATTTTGTCAAACGCCTTTGCATTATCGATAAAACATAGGTACAAGTCCGTCTTCATTTGTATTGCCCTTTCGGAGAGCATCCTAATCATAAATATGGCGTTACTTGTTCCAGTGTCTTTGACGAAGCCGCACTGTTCTTGTCCTATCTCTGGCCTGATTCTGCTTCTCGCTCTATTCATCAGGATTCGGATGATCAGTTTTTTATATGGTTCATTATAGTTATGGTTCTGTGGAGTTCGCACTATTGCATTAGTCGATCCAGTTTGAGCAATATAAAATTATTACATTTGTTTTCCTTGAATACATCCCACAGTGGCTACAAACCGGTAAAATCAGTGATTTTTCTGCCGGGTTGCTGAAACAAATTAAGAGAAAAAACAAGAATACCTGATCTTTCACCTGTATTGGAGAAAAGTAGCACCCAGTATGAAAAAAAAGTAAATACCTGATTGGATTACAAATCCGGTTCGATTAAATCCAGGAATCCCTTAAAGAGATAAAAAACCAACTGTTCTGTTCTTTTTGCTGGATTGAAAGCGGGAATCAATTGTAGAAATATAAAACGGGATTTTTTTTTTTTTTTTTATAAGCGTCTAACCCCGAGCAAGGCATGTCACTGCCACTACTGCGCAGGGGGCTACATAGAGTGGAGAAAGGATGATTAAATATAGGAAATGTCAGAGGGTGGGTGATAGGCGGGTAAGGATACAGAGAATGAGGGTTGGGTAGATGAGAGTGTTCTGAGAATAATTGGGAATTAGAGTGATAGGAGGTGTCTATTGACCCTACATTTAAACACCTGGAGATTGTAGCTGTCGGGAAAGCAGACTTGTGGAAGGGAGTTCCACAGGCGGGAAGCACGAGAAAAGAAGCTGTTGGAGTAGAATTTACGGTTACATCTTATTTGTTTCACTGTAAAAGGGTGGGACCTAGTTGCTAAACTAGTATCTCGTGTAAATTCATGCTTAGGCGGCACCAGAGATCTAAGCTCATCGGAGCAGAAGCCATGAAAGTACTTGTAGAAGAGGCACAGGGAAGCCACATCACGCCGGTGAGAGAGTGGTTGCAGCCGGTCTGCCAAGTCAGTATCAACCACGTTACAGATCCTCCTTTGTTGCTTGTTATTTCAGCAGACTAGAAGTAAGAATTAATTAAAATGAAGAAAAATAGGATATGTATATATTCTTTCGGGAGGATTAACTTTAAACATGTAGAAGAGAATTGGATGGATGACTTCAGTGAGGAGAAAGAACAATAAAAGAACAGAAAAACAGAAGATGGCAATCAGTCAGTTAAGTACCCTACGTAATACACGCTTGGGCGATTATGTCTCTTTCGAGACATGACTGACTGGGCAGAAGATTTTCCCGCAATAGTTTGCCGTTACTTTCTAAGATAGACTGGTTGCCAGCCAAAGCTATAGAACTTATTTGACTCATAGCTAGAAGGGGAAGAGATGCATTATATTATTAAGTAGTAATTAGTGGGGGATCAGTTTATTACTTCATAACAATATAAAACTGATATCCCACTTTATGACCAGTAGAAGCCTTAATCATGATTCAAACTATTATATTCAGTCAGTCAGTTAGGTGTCATACGTGATACACTCTTTGGGCGCAACCTTGTAACAAATCCAATGGTACGCTTAAATTAACAGTGCGCCAAATACGGAGCTCGTTAGTATTGCCTATTTAACGAGCCTGTGTAAATGTTTGCAAGAACAGGGATTAGGAGAGATAGCGAAAAGACAAAAATTGCTGGGATCTGCAGAGGAGAAGAAATTGTGGGGAGCCATGATCGCCTACGTTCTGTGGGAACACGACAAAATTACAAAGAAGAAAACTATTACTAATAAAATTAAACTGACACCTAATATTTGCATATAGAACCTGGGAGATATTTATTCATCCATTTTGGAAGGAAAATAATTGTATCCTGTGTACTATCCAATACTCTAGATTCTGTGCTTTTCTTTCTTTGTCTGAAAAAAATATTTAAGTGGAAAAGATATTTTTATTTCAGATTTAAATATTCATTATTCTTTAATTTCCATGTATTATAAATTTTTATCTTCATAAAGTTTTCATTAATTTTTTCAAATTTATTATAAATATATACAAACATTAACAAAATTAACGTAGATGAACTGGCCATAATGATATGTTTTGGAATGATTATCTATAAATATAAAAGACAATCTGTGAGTCTGTACGTGACTGTTCCCCATACACGCCTACATTTTTTAAGCTACGCCATTCAAACTTTCTAGGGACACATATCTACAGGGAAGCCAGGTTGGCACATACTTTTTGAGTTTAATTTCAGCAATTTTCCCTTTCGCATTTTTTGCCAATGGAGCCGATTGTTTATATTTGCTCAGTAAAACATCTAAGATCTTAGTTGGTTGCTAAATTACGTCACAGAAATCAAATCACACGTATCAAACGCGACTAAAATATTTTTTTTATTAAAAAGAAAAATTAAGCCTTTATATTTAATTTTTATTCCGACGTTTTAAAAATTTATTTGGTCAACAAAAAAATGTGAATATTTTTCCCCGTAAATTTGAAAAACAGATATATTTAAAAAAAAAGTGTTTTTTCAAACAAAAACAAAATATGTAAAAAAAAAAGTGCCAATGGTTAATTTAATTATTGAAGTCTTTTTTTTTTCAGATTCAATATTTCATACTTCAGAAAATAAAATTAAAAAAAATAAAGCTTTTTTTTCGCTAAATATTTCATGCAGGAAATCAACTGCCTGTAAATGATTTCCATCTACTCCTCTCATCGGCATCTTCTCCTACAAGTAAAATGTTCTGAGTTGCACGGGCAACGCCGGGTTATGATGCTAGTATTGAATAAATGGCTGGGTCTGCGGTTTGAATCTTTTGTGTCGTGACACACAAATTTTCTTGCCAGAATCCATCTTAAGCTTTTATAGAGCGACCATTCGTCTGTGGCCTGAATATTGCTGATATGTCTATTCTGGTGCTCTGACGATATAAAGGGAGATTCTCGACAAAATCCCCAAAAGTTTCTCGAATATTATTGGTCATAATCTGGCATTTCAACATCAGTCACATTCCCACGGCCGTAACGTGACTTCGATGTATCTTTTCTATAAGTTATTTCCATGGAAGTTGTTCTTATCCTCGGTAAATTGACCACATACATTTAATCCTACTACTGTATCGGCAGTTAGGTCTCATTTACTGGTGCAGTATCTAGATGTAACAGCAAGTTCTATTCTAATATTTTATTCTCTCGCCCGTGGAAGTCTCATACGTTATAGTTTTTTGTTTTCTTGCCAAATTTCTTCTTCAAAGATTTAAATGCAAAATCAATAACATCTTTTGTTTTTTAATCTCCTTTGCCCCCACTAAACTCTTATTCGCTTTCACTCCTCCCCCCTGTTACCCCCTTGCGTCTTAGTAATATTATTTCCTTCCTTGGAGTAGAATAATTAAAATCTATTTTTTTTTTTGTACTTTTTACCCTAACCCTGCTCTTAATAACACATGACCCAGTAGATATAGACGTTGATTAATTCCAGTGACTTAATTTAACGATTTAGGAGTTCAATACCAGGCTACAATTGTGGTGAACAAATAGCTTAGAGAGTCAAGTTATAGGGAGATAACTACATGTCTATCGGAAGTAAGTGGCATCCTACATGGAATGAGAATGATATACCCTATGATCAAAATAATAGGGTCGATTCAAAATTCCTAGCACCTGAAAAAAGCCAGAGTACAGCGGCCGAAACGTCGTAAACATGGCAATAAAGAGGACAACCGTCCGAACAAAATAAATGATAATAATAATGATGTGTGTGTGTGTGTGTGTGTGTGTGTGTGTGTGTGTGTGTGTGTGGTTAGCATGTCTTCATTCAAACATGTTTTCTTAAATAATATAGACATATTGGGTCTACCTACACTATCGGCCAAAGTTATAAGTATTTTAAAAGAAATTATGTATTTCATATTATTTTTAGTATTTATTGCCAAGTGGATAATTCTAAATGAAAATAGAATGGTTCTTTTATCATTACTTTGCTAAATTTTACAAGGCAAATAGCGACAATTTACCCATCGCATGTAGATTTGATATATATATACACTACCAGCCATAATTATTAGGCCACCACAGTTTTTTGAAAGGAAAGATGTATTTCATACTACTTTTAGTATTTATTGCCAAGTGGATAATTCCAAACGAAAATAGAATGGTTCTTTTGTTATTATTACTTTGCAAAATTTTACAAGGCAAAGAAGAAAAGATAAACTCGTCCGAATCACCCTAAACTTCTTTCACTTTTTCATTAATGAAACTGCAATATAGGTAATTATTAAATATTTATAAATTCATTTGA